>JAVTVY010035016.1:0-14395 GCA_036873755.1 Hanleya hanleyi | reverse complement strand
CCAACCTGTTAAGCCAACCCGGCGGGATACTCCATCACAACCCTCAGTGGCTCAACCTACACGTCTGCAGATTATCCAGAATACCCTCACAGAGCAAGGATTTTCAGCAGACGTTGCAGAGACGATGGTTTCATCTAACCGACCTTCCACATCACACCTTTACCAGGCTAAGTGGAAATGTTTCGTCTCATGGTGTCGACAGCGAGGCTCCGATCCCGACACTGCCTCTTTTCCTATAGTGGCGGAATTTCTTCTTCACCTGCACCGAGATAAGAAATACAAAAGCAGGTTATCTGCTGGCATCGACATTAGCCTGGATCCCAATATCTCTGCTCTTCTACATGCCTGTGCACTACAGTCCCGTCGTTCCCGGAAACTATTACCAAAGTGGGACATTGGAGTGGTTCTCAGCGCATTCCTTCGCCCACCCTTTGAACCACTAGAGTCGGCCTTGATGAAAGCTGTTTCCTACAAGACTGCCTTCCTAGCGGCCTTCGCCCTGGCGTCTAGAGTATCCAAGCTTCATGCCTTGGAAAGAAAATCGATGACTTGGACAGCAGACTGGTCATGCATATCCTTCCGCCCTGTTCCTGAGTTCATCGCCAAGAATGAGACTGTACGACAAGGACCTTGTGCTCAACGTCTGTATTCCATCCCTGCATTATCAGATTTTGTTCAAGGACTTGATAACGACATCTTACTGTGTCCAGTATGAGCAATACATCACTACCTCAGCCGTACCGATCCTATCAGAGGTTCTCGTCGACTACTACTGCTCTCTCTTCTCCCAAGGGCTACTCAAGACATTACCAAGAATACAGTGGCCTCTTGGTTGAGCAAGACCATTAAATGGACATACGAACTATCCCTCGATGCCCCCCCCACTGCTAGCCTCTGCATCTTCTCATGAAATACGAGCCATCGCATCATCATGGCCTTTATGGAAGAACGTATCACTGGATGACATTGTCCAAACCTGTGCTTGGAGTGCCAATTCCACGTTTACAGATTTCTATCTGAGAGACTTGTCAGTACAAACAGACAACCTGACCATGTTAGGGCCGCTCGCTGCTGCCCAACATGTAGTCGCCTAGTCTTCAAAGGAAAAAGGGGGGGGGGGGGGCAGTACCGATCTCAAGCCGACCGACCAGTCTGCAAGATGGTTAAGAGTCACGGCATATCGGTAATCGCCAATACCAGCCAAGTCAGCTATCAAGACCCCGACACTAGTAAATACAGTGAGTATAAATGTATTTATTTTTTCTAGGTAACTCTAGTGTCGCACATTCAAGAAAATTTCATAGTAAGAAATTGGCGATTGGAGCAATCGTTGGTACCCTAATATTCGGGTTCAGAAGCCCCGGTCCTTATACCCTTCTTACCGTCTCACTAGTAATTGCCCCTTAGCGCCTACAGTGCTTTACGCCCAGGGTTCACTGACGGGTTCAATTAACGTACCACAACCATGGTCAGTTGGTTCCACTAGTATTCGGGTTCAGAAGCCTCGGTCCTTATACCCTTCTTACCGTCTCACTAGAAATTGCCCCTTAGCCCCTACAGTGCTTTACGCCCAGGGTTCACTGACCGGTTCAATTTACGGTCCCATGCATCTCTGATCATCTCAGTGGTTACAGCCACACTTCAACAAAGCCGAGGCCCACCTCCTACTGTTGGTAGTGGGCAAACTAGAGCAGGTGTAGATTTGAGACATAAATATTAAACATTTATAAACAATGTTAGTATTTATTATCAAATCAAACCTGCTATAGTCTTGACTGCCCGACCCAGCCTCCCCGCACTCTTCTCGGCCTTGCACGCATCACGCTATAGGCTTATAGAAGAAAAAGGATTTGGGGAAGTGCGTTTGGGCGCAGGCGCAGTGTAACCTATTGGCTGAGGCCAATCTACAGCAGAATCTCAAAGGAGGATTAGGGCAAACTATAGCAGGTTTGATTTGATAATAAATACTAACATTGTTTATAAATGTTTAATTTGCGTCTGTGCTTAATGGACACCAATAGACTTTGTTTCCGTGTCTTTTTATGCCATGTTGACTTTAGTCATTGGGGCATATTTGTTCCTGTGGACACATTAATCTCTAGTTTTACCTTCAATTTACAGACCCGAATTAAAGCCTGTAGAAAAAGAATCTGAAGCAATATTAAGGTAAGTTGTAATTTGGCAGGACCTGATGTCTTCATTCTTTTAATGGACAGTTAATAGTTAAGGGAATTTCTATAAGACTACTTGATAGTCTGCAATTAAAATGCTGGCGGGGGGGGGGGATATAACTTTATTGTAGGATATAGCCAGTATCCCTTGGTTTTAGACACACTCACCTCCAAATTCCTGTACCGCACCCTATCTCTCCGAAAATAGGCATAGCACCATATACATGCGACACTACATGTGTGGACCCTGTACTGTGCTCAATGAGTAGGATTCATATTGCTTTCATTTACCTTCAGGGGTTATTTTAGACACTTTTCCTTTATATAACTCAATTTCAAAAAGATGAAAAACTCAATTTTTCGGCGCGCCTGCGGCGCGCAAAATAAACAACAAAACTCAATTTTTTCGGGTTTTTCATCGCATGCAGTCTGGAAACTCAATTTTTTTATCTTTTTAGTAGGACACTTACAATAAATAAATTCGCGATAATTTTTCATCGTGAATGAACATGTCAGTAATGTTATGAAGCTCATCAAGCAAAGTTGCGTGTCATACATAGCTGCATACAAGTTTGTTTGCTATCCAACTGTGATTGGCCGATTATATTTTGGCTAAAGATGTTAAGTAGAAATACTTCCCTCAGAGATAGCTTCATTTAATTAAAAAATGAGCGCGAATAAAACAAGAGAGTTTTAAAATCCAAGTTATCTCGGGAAGTTCTGTTTGGTCGATTATTTTGGGGGTGGGGGAGAGTACTTTAGCTCTGGATTGTGATAGGCCAAAAGTGAAAATATTTTCCCTGCAAATAGCTTACTTTAGTTTAAAAAATCTATACTTATAGTCAAGAAATAAAAATTGTCCCTTGTCCATTTCCATGAGTTAACCAATCCTTGACAAAGTTGGTGGTTGAGTATTGTAAGTGTCTGGGTATTTGTAAGTGACAGGAAAGAAATGAAGAAATAAATGGCAATAAAAATGTTAATAAGAGACGTAAAAAATAAAACAATGGTGGTTGTGAAGTTCTGTGGATTTCACGAAAAAAATCCAATGCTGCTTGGTAAACGCAGATAAATGGCCAAAAATTGCAAATTAAACTCAATATGCACCCTATTTTGTAGTATGTGGTGTGGGACTTGTTTACAAAACATACTGGGGTTTCAGAAATTTCCATCGGGCAGAAACAAAATTATTCATAAAAACGTATATTTTGTATGTTATAGCATATGCCCCCGCATGTAGATCCCCAGTTGCGCAGGAGAGAGTGTGGATCTTTTGTTTTTACACCAATCTGCATTGCTCACTTTGTGTATTTATTCCCAAATGGTACATCAGCTGTATTTTGGGGAATGTCTGTTTTGTTCGTTTCTTGTTTCTGGGGAAACGTCTTTCAACGTCACACGCATCCAAGTGAAATGTTGACTGAGAGAGAAAATGCTTGCCCGTTGTCTTGGTTCCGAACTTAACCGAAAAAACCCGGAGATTGACGGACAGCGTGTCTCGGAGACCAGACTCATAAGCCACAGCAGTATGACAGCAGTGGTTCCCGAGTGGACTAAAAATAGGGGACGTAACTTTGAAATATCAAAATGGCGGACTAGTTCGATCGTCGAAAACGTCGCCAACAATTTGCTTTGAAATGAGAAACGTTCAGGACAATGTCTTTATCGGACTTATACGACTGAAATGAGAACAGTTCAAGACCAGACGTCCTTATCGGAGCTATACGATTGAATAATAAAGGTACACAAGTTATCTGTCTGCACATCAGTTACAAATCCTGAGTGCTTATCTCGACTCGAGTGGCGTGGCTGGTCACACGTTTTTTTTTTCTTTCTCGCGGGGGTTTTGGGGGAGGGGGACGGGATAACAGACGACGAAACTCAGTTTAGATTTCTCAGAAACTCAATTTATTTCATAGAAACTCAATTTTTCGCGCGCCTTCGGCGCGTAAATTCTCAAAATTTTAGAAAACTCAATTTTCGGCAATAAAACTCAATTTACAAAATTTTGCACAAACTCAATTTGTAATTGTTTTTCATCGTGGTTACCACGATGAAAAAAGTGTCTAGAAAAACCCCTGACCTTATGTTGTAGTTTTGAAGAATGTTGAATTAGTTTGCTATCTACAATCAAGACTTCATTTAGCTTTGGGATAAGTCCATGTAGGGAAAAATTAAGGATCAATTCCCCCGAATTCAGTCGAAACATTGTATCTTCATCAGTTTATTCTCACCGAGCCAGTATTTTCTGGCCAGGTGCTTCATAATGTAGGAATATAATTATATTATAATTTATCCCTGACTTCTCCTGAATTAAGGGCTTCTTCAGCGCTTGTTGGAATCTCAGAGCTAACAGATTTCTGGAGCTCAAAGTAGTATTTCCTTTGTATAGTTGAAGAATTGAGCTCAAAGTAATGTTTTAGTTTTCCTTTGAATAGTTCCAAGAAGAATTGAGCTCAAAGTAGTATTTTATTTTCATATATCGATGTAGACCCGTTAGGGTCTGATGACCCTGGGGTCATCCAGATATATAAAGGGGAGCTGTAACTCTTGTAACAGGAAGTGCCCGGTTTACTCTTGCACAAAACAAAGTTCTTGCACTGAAAGAAATAGTTCTGAAGCTTTTTCTTCTTGATAACCTTTTTTTTTGTCTTTTGAATTATTTTTGTTGTTCTTTTATGTAAGCTGAATATAGTAGATGTGTCTTGATGTTTTTTCAAGTGCTCAGTTGTTGTTTTTGAGGGTTTACTGTTTCTAGGTAAAAGTATGTCGTCTGCCAGACCAGAGACTGTTGTCTGCTAAACCAGAGACTATAAGAAGAAAATGCTGGTTGATTTTTGGTCTGTGTATGTCACAATTCTTTTGACATGAAATGGCTTGTTTGGACAATATTAATGCATATTTGTTCTATACTGCATTTCCAATTTCATGTTCCTCTTCTCTTTCCTCATTTCTTTGTTATCACTGTGTTTGAAAGGAAATTTGGCAAATGAATTTGAGAGTTCCCCCTCCTCGAGACCCTCTTCAGCAATGTAACATAGCCACTGAAGCCAGTGGTTTTCATGTACAGCAAAGTGTGGGTAGCTTTCTAGGCCAGTTCTTTGGCTGACCCAGTTTTGTCAGCTTTAACAACTAATATACATGTACATGTAGCTTACTCAGAGTAATATTGGCCATAAATTCTTTTGTCATTAATCCATGATATGGTAAAGAGTTAATTACCAACAGCTTGATCAAGTGTCATATCCAAATCCTCTAACCAGCCCTCTTCCATAAAGAATTAGAGCATTTCTACAAAGTGGATGCTCTTATGTTTTCATGAGAAACGGCTCCGCCGCCGCCGCCGCGACTTTAAACGTGAATATCTCTGAAACAGTTAAATATTTTCGGGTCAGACTTTGTGTGCTATCTCCTTAGGCCTGGGAAATTTGTCTGGTTGTGTTTCGATACCCGCTGCTTACCACTAGGTGGCATTGTAGTCAGAGTATAGGTAAGCCTGTCTCTGACGATTTCGTCTAAATGGCTTGTCTGATTTTATAAGCTTGACTTTTCTATGAACAAGTCTAAGCATGCATCCGTCTGTTGCTGTTATTTTCAACAAACCATTTGAGCACTATTTGTTATGTACCAGTACGGAGTACACAGACCTGGATGGAGGATCAGGATTGCTATTCAAATTTCAGCATCAGCTCAATCTCCAATGATGCATCACTAGATTTTGAATCGTGCGAACATGAAGCTTGCCAATCTTTTTGCGAACAATGTCAAATGTTATTAGAAGGCAGGCTGGGTAGCCAATGCATTGCAGCGAGTCAAACTGTAACGTGCAGAATTCTAGTTCATTTGCTTCTGGTATTATTTTGATAAAAATACAATACTTGACTATTTAGGTTTTGCCCAAAAACCGTGGTGAAGTTCAGATGTATGCTGATGATCACAGGCATGACAAATACCAGTCGTTTCTATGATTCCCAGACATCGATATATAAAAAAGCCTATAGGCTCTAGTTTCTTTGTATACTTCCAAGAAGAATTGAGCTCAAAGTAGTGTTTTGGTTTTTCTTTGTATAGTTCCAAGAAGAATTGAGCTCAAAGTAGTGTTTTAGTTTTCCTTTGTATAATTCCAAGAAGAAATGAGCTCAAAGTAGTATTTTAGTTTTTCTTTGTATAGTTCCGAGAAGAATTGAGCTCAAAGTAGTAATTTAGTTTTCCTTTGTATAGTTCCAAGAAGAATTTCTAATGATTCAATCACACCACCTCCCTCTCACTCAAAAAATGAAAAAAGAAAAAAAATGTTGGGTCTTATTCTTTTTAGCCTTTCATATATATCCACCCTCAAGATCTCATTGCAGGTTAGATAAAATTACGTAGACTATGTTCCTATAAGATCTGTTTTCCTGCTCACTGTTCCAATAGGTTTCAAGAATGTGAGAAGTTGTCTCCACCCATTTTACAGCTGGATGAGATGGATTTCTACTATGACAAAGAAAGTCCTATATTCTCTAATGTCTGTGTTAATGCTACTGTCGACTCTAGGATCTGTATAGTGAGTACTACATTATCATGCTTTGTTTAACTGGAGTCATTGTCATGGAAATAGTTATTGACCTATGTTTCAAGTCTGTGTGAATGTTTTTTTTTATTTTGGAGAAATACATTCAGAAATTTCAAGTATAGAATAGTAATGTACAAAATGTATCACTGGTGTGTACGAGACTTTTTTAATCAGTCAAGGACTTTATAAGCTCAAACATACCAAATGTATATCAAGCATGTTTCATCTCTTAACATAATTTACAAGGGATAGGCTTCCTTCCTGTGTGTTTAGAAAAAATGCGAGTTGATTTCATATTGTAATTTACTATGAAGGAGCCATGCCCTCAAATACGAGAGATCCTTCAGGATCTTGGCACCCACCATTGTCCGATAATTGTAAGCTAATGACTAGAGGATCTTTTTGTCCATTGTTACTAAGAGCAAATGATTGATTTGTAATTTTGTTTACAGAATTTCAAATCTGAGCGAAAAATATCGGAAAAGGGACACTGAAAAACGCCAAGATATAACCTAAGTTTCAGGAGTTTCAAGATTTCTAGAAACTATACTCATGTCGGTTGTTATAATACAAAAGAAATGAGCAAAGTTAGTCTGAAAGAGAATGTACAAGTACGGAGGATCCTTCGCCTTTGTTTTGTAGTATTTATTTTTTATTAGCCCACCATCACCAGATGGTGGGCTGTGGGCTGTTCAAATCACTTTTCGTCAGTGATCCGTCGTCAGTCCGTCCGTAAACAATTCTTGTTACCGCGATTTCTCAGGAACTACTTCATGGATCTTTCTCAAATTTGGTACACAGGTTCCCCTTGGGGTCTAGTTGTGCAAGATACCTTTTTTGGCCCAATTCGAAAATCCAATATGGCCACAAGGCGGCCATCTTGGATTTCCCCATGAAACTTTGTTACCGCAATTTCTCAGGAACTGCTGCATGGATCTTTCTCAAATTTGGTACACAGGTTCCCCTTGGGGTCTAGTTGTGCACGATACCTTTTCTGGTCCGATTTGAAAATCCAATATGGCCACCAGGCAGCCATCTTGGATTTCCCGATGAAACTTTATCGTGAATTCTCAGGAAGTACTGCATGGATCTTTGTCAAATTTGGTACACAGGTTTCCTTTGTATAGTTCCAAGAAGAATTGAGCTCAAACTAATGTTTTAGTTTTCCTTTGTATAATTCCAAGAAGAAATGAGCTCAAAGTAGCATTTTAGTTTTTCTTTGTATAGTTCCGAGAAGAATTGAGCTCAAAGTAGTATTTTAGTTTTCCTTTGTATAGTTCCAAGAAGAATTTCTAATGATTCAATCACACCACCTCCCTCTCACTCAAAAATTGAAAAAAGAAAAAAAAATGTTGGGTCTTATTCTTTTTAGCCTTTCATATATATCCACCCTCAAGATCTCATTGCAGCTTAGATAAAATTACGTCCGATTTGAAAATCCAATATGGCCACCAGGCGGCCATTTTAGTTTTCCCCATGAAACATAGTTATCGTCATTTCTCAGGAAGCGGTACTACATGGATCTTTCTCAAATTTGGTACACAGGTTTCCCTTTGGGTCTAGTTGTGCAAGACACCTTTTTCGGTCCGATTTGAAAATCCAATCTTAGGCGACCATCTTAGTTTTCCCCATGAAACTTTATCGTCATTTCTCAGGAACTACTATATGGATCTTTCTCAAATTTGGTACACAGTTTTCCCTTGGGGTCTAGTTGTGCAAGATACCTTTTTCGGTCCGATTTGAAAATCCAATATGGCCACCAGGCAGCCATCTTACATGTAGTTTTCTCCATGAAACTTTATCATGATTTCTCAGGAAGTACTGCATGGATCTCTCTCAAATTTGGTACACCTTGTGGACCAGTTGTGCAAGATGTTTTTTTTGGTCCGATTCGAAAATCCAATATGGCCACCAGGCGGCCATTTTGAATTTCCTCATGAAATTTTGTTATCTTGAATTCTCAGGAACTGATGCATGGATCTTTGTTAAATTTGGTACACAGGTTTCTCTTGTGGTCTAGTTGTGCATGGTAGCTTTTCTGGTCCGATTCCAAAGTCCAATATGGCCACCAGGTGGCCATCTTGGATTTCCCCATGAGACTTTATTGCGATTTCTCAGGAACTATAGCATGGATCTTTTTCAAATTTGGTACACAGGTTCCCCCTGGTGTCTAGTTGTGCAAGATACCTTTTCTGGTCTGATTCGAAATCCAATATGGCCTCCAGGCGGCCATCTTGGATTGCCCCATGAAACTTTATCATGATTCCTCAGGAAGTACCTCATGGATCTTTCTCAAATTTGGTACATAGGTTCCCCTTGGGGTCTAGTTGTGCAAGATACCTTTTTCGGTCTGATCCGAAAATCCAATATAGCCACCAGACGGCCATTTTGGATTTCCCCATGAAATTTTATCGTGATTTCTCAGGAAGTGCTGCGTAGATCTTTCTCAAATTTGGTACACAGGTTCCCCTTGTGGTCCAGTTGTGCAAGATACATTTTTGGTCCGATTCGAAAATCCAAGTTACGCTTCAAATTAATACTGTATTCCCAAGTTGTGACGTTGCATCACAAGAGTCGGCTTATCAAACTATGGGGCATATTCTATATATTGACTATAGAGAATATCCATACTTTCACCTATATCAAGGAGTTCAAATGATTCCAAATTAAAATGTATTTCTTCAAATTTTAAATCAGTTTACTTTAGTCCATGCCATTGCAAGTGAGCTGCCCCACCGTCACGAAGGGACGTCACTCTTGTGAAACAACATCACAACTCGACAACTGTAGACTACTGCGTGTTTCGATCCAAGGGAGATAATCAGGGCTCATGCCAAAGTGTCAAAGAGATTAGTCTTCGCTTCCAGTACCCAATGATGACACGTGCAAAAAAAATTAAAAAATACTACAAAACGAAGACGATGGATCCTCCGGACATTCACTGTCATACTAGCTTTGCTCATTTCACTTGTACTATAGCAACCGACATCAAGTACAGTTTCTAGAAATCTTGAAACTCCTGAACCTTAGATAGATAATATCTTGGTGTTTTCATGTGTCCCTTTTTCGATCTTTTTCGCTCAAATTCGAAATTCTGCAAACAAAATTATATATCAATCGTTTGTTCTTAGTAACCATGGACAAAAAGATCCTCTTGTCATTGGCTTACAATTATCAGACAATGGTGGGCGCCAAGATCCTTCAGGATCTCTCGTTTATTTTTTTGCATGTGTCATCATTGGGTACTGGAAGCGAGGACCAATCTCTTTGACACTATGAAACATACTTAAGATTTCATAATTAGGAACGAATGCTAATTCTGTTCTGTTTACTGGGCTAGTTTGAGATATCTCTTTTAAGATACCATGCTCGAAAATAGTAAGATGGTACAAGGGATCCGGTCCGCGCAGTAATGTTGAAACTTCAAAAGTGCCTGAATCCTGATTATCTCCCTTGGATCGAAACATGCAGTAGTCTACAGTTGTCGAGTTGTGACGTTGAGTCACAAGAGTGACGTCCCTTCATGTAGCCGACCCGCCGGCAGACGAAAGGGTGGAGCAGTTCACTTGCTACTGCATGGACTAAAGAAAACTGATTTAAAATTTGAAGAAATACATTTTAATTCCGAATTATTTGAACTCCTTGATATGGAAGGTGAAGGTATGGATGTTCTCTATAGTCAATATATAGAATATGCCCCACCGTTTGATCCGCCGACTCTTGTGATGCAACGTCACAACTCGAGAATACCGTATTAATTTGAAGCGTAACTTGGATTTTCGAATCGGACCAAAAAAGGTATCTTGCACTACTAGGCCCCATGTGGGACCTGTGTACCAAATTTCAGAAAGATCCATGAAATATTTCCTGAGAATTCACGATAACAATGTTTCAAGGGGAAATTCAAGATGGCCGCCTTGTGGCCATATTGGATTTTCGATTCGGACCGAAAAAGGTATCTTGCACAACTAGACCATAAGGGGAACCTGTGTACCAAATTTGAGAAAGATCCATGCAGTACTTCCTGAGAAATCACGATAACAAAGTTGCATGGGAAAATCCAAGATGGCTGCCTGTTGGCCATATTGGATTTACGAATCGGACCAGAAAAGGTATCTTGCAGAACTAGACGACAAGGAGAACCTGTGTACCAAATTTAACAAAGATCCATGCAGTAGTTCCTGAGAAATCGCAATAACAATATTTGCTTCCTAAATCGTAAACCTGCTTCAATTAATGCCTTTAATCTCCATTAAAGTGCACAATCAAACGTAGAAAACGGAAGTAAAACTAAAAGTTATCTCCCCTAGGAGAGAGAGTTATCCGCCCCTAGGAGAGCTCTCACTCTTCCCAACGTGGTTACTATATAAGCCAGAGCCAGCCCATTCTCGTCCTCTTTCTCCTGTTTGCTCTCGAGCAGTGCACATCTAGGGAAGTGTTTAGATTCAATTTACAACGTTAGTTGTTGTTGTTTCGCTGGTGTATCCTTTATCAAGTGTGACTTTTGTTGTTTATTCGGAACTTACTTATTGTATTATTATGTCTGAGGTTCCGACTACTATTCCTTGTCGTACGTGCGGGCAGTTTTTGTCCCCATTGGACGCCCACACGGCTTGTTTTTCGTGTAAAGAATTGTGTTATCGTGCGTCCACGTGCGCGGAATGTGTATTATGGGACGCGACGACTTGGAGGAATTATGCCCAAGCTCGTCGTGCTTATCTTTTACATGCTTGTGATGACCCGTCTATTTCGGAGGTCGACAGACGGGTTTTAGAAATTTCTTTGGTCAATGATATGAAATGTAATGAGGATCTTGACCGAGTTGGTCAAGACCCAGTTTCTCCCGCGTCGGTATGTATTCCGCCAAGCGGGACTATTCTACATGAAGATAATTCTAGGTTGCTAGACAGTTTGACCCGTACCGGAGCTTCATTGTCTAGGGTCGATCCAAAATCCGTTCCTTTGTCCGGCTTAACAAAGACCAGGTCGATCTTGCCTGGGCATTCCATTGTCTCCGTCAGACAAAAGAATTCTTTGCCTCGTGTTATTTCGCCTTTGCCTATCGGTTTACCACATGTTTCTTCTAGAAAGAAGAAAGCAAATAAACGTCGTCGTGTGTCAGTTTCTCCATTACGGGTTAAGTCTAAACATAGTTTTTCTAATTCCGTTTCTAAATCTATGGAGGCTCGTTCGGACCTACCGTTGAGTGTTCAAGTTGCAAACTTACGAGCTCCGGTTTCCGCGGTTGTTGATTCTTCACATCGTCGTTCACATACTGCTACACGACGCACACGTACACAATACCGTTCACGTTCTCGTTCACCGGTTCGGAATTTGTTTTCTTCACGACGTTCGGTTTCACCACCGTATCGTTTGTTGTCACCTGTACGTGGTTCTTTTTCGCCGGTTCGACGTTCTCGTTCTCCGGTTCGTAGTTCACGTCCACCGGTTCATTTTGATACTAGTTTACGGCTTTCTCGTTCTCCGGTACGCCGTTCTCGTATTTTGACTGGTCATTCTCCTGATCCTTCACACCGTTTGCCTCGGGTTTCGGCTCCTTCTTATCAAGATTACCATGTCCCTCATTCGCGGACGCCATTTCTTGATCTTTCGGTGGATCACGGGTTATCATCTTCTCATCGACGTCGTAGTACTCGTTCACCTTCACCGGTTTCATCGAGTTCGTCGGATGATTCTACCGCCTCTCTGGAAAGTTCGGCTGATTCTTCGAAGTTGCATTATTCGCTTAGAATGCAGGCGCTTTCAGCGTTGGTTCCGGATATGCCCACCTCCTCCAAGGATGTTTCATCTAAGATTAAATGTCGGACTGCGGCGGATTCTGCATTTGCGTCTTCGGCTCCTGTAACGCCGCTTACTTGCGCGCCATCTCCAGCTTGGGTGGGTGGTTTAGAGGAGTTTGATCGTCAACTAGAGGATGACGATAAATTCAAGAAGCCTCGTTTTCGAGTTAACCATGTCCTTCATGATAACGTATTGCCCGACAAACCGCCCAAACGTGATCGTGATTTATCTCAGATTTCTAAGGCATCTAAGTCAACCCCGCTTGAGATACATTCCTCTCTCGTGGAGAATATTCAAGAGATGTTACTTGCAACGCAACGGGCTTCTTCGGTCACGGATTGGTTTTTGTTGGCTACTTCCCGGATTGCCTTGGATCCTGAATTACGCCAAGACGATGGGTCGGCTTATTTGTCTCCGGGTCGCGTTACCTATTTGCGGGGTTTCATTGACACCCTTGTGCAGGCTAACCGTCAAATCATTGAGGCTAGTTCTTATTCGTATGTTTCGCTTCTCCAAGCGCAACGCAAAGCATTACTTAAGGTTGTCAAACCGGACGTTCCATTTGTGGTTAAGGATCAGTTGCTTCATCAGCCATTATCATCCAAGTCCATTTTCAACAATGCTATTGAGTCCCTTCTACCCGTGATTCGTGAAGAACGGACTGCTCGCTTGATTGCTTCTGTTGCTCGTGGCGGCTCTACGGATCGTCGTCAGAAACGTTTTGGTCGTAGGTCCTCCACTACTCAACAAGATGGGGGCGCTCGGGGAAATTTTCGTGGTATCGACAAACCTCCACGAGGCCGGGGTCGCCGTTCCTTTCGTGGGAAACCTTCCAAGCGAGGTGGTCATTCCAACAAATGACTATCAGGTTTCCGTGTCCGATCAAGCCGAAGTTTTTCATCCACCTGCTTTCCGGTCATTCAGTCATCATGTCGTGGGCGGCCGTCTTCTATACTTCGTAGAAAATTGGCGTCTCATCACGGACGACGCCTGGATTTTAAGAGTTTTGGAGAAAGGCTTCCTGTTCAGTTTTCATTCCTTTCCCAAACTCATCGCTTGGCCACGCCCATCCCGCCTGCCAGTTTCCGCGGGTCACTTGCAGACTCTTCTGTCTTCGGTCAACACGCTCATCGACAAGGGAGCTGTCAGGGAGTTACCTCGGTCAGAGGTCAGTTTGGGGTTTTACAGCCACGTATTTCTGGTTCCCAAGAAAGACTCGCTCCAGATGCGGATGGTGATCGACCTAAAAGTGTTAAACAAGTTTCATCTCATCACCCCTCCTCATTTCAAGATGCCTACTGTTTCATCGATTCGGGCCCGCATACATCATCGGGATTGGCTGGCCTCAGTCGATCTGCAGGACGCGTATCTTCATATCCCAATTCATCCACGTCATCGGCGTTATCTCCGCTTCGTTATCAACGAACGTCGCTTCGAATGACAGGTCCTCCCGTTCGGGGTCAACATCGCCCCTTGGTTGTTTACCCGGATTACCTCTCCTGTCATGGCATTTCTACACCTGCGAGGTATTCAAATAGAGGTTTATATCGACGACATCCTCCTATGGGCGGCGGACGAGTCCCGTCTCAACGCGCAACTCCAGTTCACGCTTCTGGTGTTACGTCATCTAGGTTTCGTCCCTCATCCTCTCAAGTCAGAGTTAGTCCCGGCTCAAGTTCGCCGATACATCGGCGCAGTATTCGATACTTATCATCAACGGGTATACCCTCCGGAGGATCGTTGGGACAAAATTCTGCTGTTGATTCGAAAGTTTTTGTCATCAACGTCACGGACACGTCAACAGTGGCAAAGTTTGGTAGGTTTGCTCACTTTCCACACAGGACCTAACTCTTTACGGCCGACTACA
>JAVTVY010035015.1:0-14401 GCA_036873755.1 Hanleya hanleyi | reverse complement strand
CCAAAACCGCTATTTCCATACCCTTCGGCCACCGCGCATGCGCAGAATGACCCTAATTCAACCTCACACCCAGTCCATTAGATGCCCCTTCATGGATGCTTCACTTTGATACCTCACTCGACCCCATCGGTCCACTAGGGGCTCCCCTAGCTCCAAAAAGGCTATTTTCATACCCTTCGGCCACCGCGCATGCGCAGAATGACCCTAATTCAACCCCACACCCAGTCCATTAGATGCCCTTCATGGATGCTTCACTTTGATACCTCACTCGACCCCATCGGTCCACTAGGGGCTCCCGTAGCTCCAAAAAGGCTATTTTCATACCCTTCGGCCACCGCGCATGCGCAGAAGGTCGATATGTCAACCCCACTCCCAGTCCATTAGATGCCCCTTCACTCTGCTTTCCACTTGATGACTCACTGACCCCATCGGTCCACTAGGGGCCTCCCTAGCTCCAAAAAGGCTATTTTCATACCCTTGGGCCACCGCGCATGCGTAGCGTCAGATATTTCAACCCTACACCCAGCCCATTAGATGCCCCCTCACCTAAGCTTCACTTTGATGGCCTCACTGACCCCATCGGTACACTAGGGGCTCCCCTAGCTCCAAAAAGGCTATTTTCATACCCTTCGGTCACCGCGCATGCGCAGAATGCCGATATTTCAACCCCACACCTAGCCCATTAGATGCCCCTTCACCTAAGCTTCACTTTGATACCTCACTCGACCCAATCGGACCATTTTATCTAGGGACTACTTTTTCTCCGCGGAAGCTTTTTCCGAGACCGAATTACCGCCAAAACCACGGCCAAACCGCATCACCGCGGATGAATACATTTTTTTTTTTTTTTTTGCCGGAACTTTTTTTTTTCTATGCACTCATTGATCGCGGCCATCTTGTACCCACCTCCCACATCTTGCACTCACTGACACTCGCGGCCATCTTGTACCCACCTCCCACATCTTGCACTCACTGACACTGGCGGCCATCTTGTACCCACTTCCCACATCTTGCACTCACTCACACTCGCGGCCATCTTGTACCCACCTCCCACACATCACGCATGCGCACACGCCCCAATACGCCCCAAAAACAGGTCGCTGTGACGTCACACAAGGTTCTGCGCATGCGCAGTGAGGCGCTATTTCGCCAATTTAGCCTTTGTATACTACTAATAATGTAAAATACAATATCTAGGATGACAAGTTGCTTTGCTTTCGAGATTTGGAATTTGTTTTTTATATCATTGCAAATTCTGAATATACCAAAACTACAGTGCTTACAAAAGGAACAAAGAAGTGATTCAAAAATTATCATGCAGGCTGTACCCGGCCGGTATAGTATTTTTTTTTTTTTTTTTTTTTACAAATTGTATTCCTTGCCAATGTCTCAGTATGTACGAAATATTGACGTTAAGGACGCAGTACATTCGAGCCAGAAATCGTCCCCAGTTCGAGGTGCCAAAAATAAACCTTCTCAAAAATAAAATATTACCTATTAAAGAAACATTTTGACTGGCATAAAGATCCACATTTTGTTATACACAGAATAATTCCAAGACATTGAGTATCACGGTTCTCGAAGGACAGGGCCCTGAAGTATTACTGCAAAATCGCTGATTTTAGGTGAAGACGTCTAATTCTCTCTGTAAATATATTCATTTTACATTCAAACATAACAGAACTTGCCCCGGTCCGCAGCTACATACTTGAACAATCTCTTGGAACTTGATCAATCTATTGAGACAAAGCATAACACTAATCCTGCATGGGTATGACTTTGCACTCTTAATATGTTTTCTGTTCGGTCCAACGTCTTCGAATTGCACGAAAGTATACACCAATTCACGGCCTTATCTGAAAATCACTATACTCGCTGGCTTGGAGTATACATTTGTATCAAAATCTATTTTTTTTCCATAGGTCATATTTTGCATATGTTCCTAGCTCAAATCACATCCTTTGGGTGGTACGCCATAGTAATATCGAAGGTTTAAATTTACGGGTATATGGATTTTCATCTTTTGATGAATGCATATTTATTTTGGACGTCCTCGCAAATTCTACCTGTTAAAACATGTATAAATTTACATTTTTGTTTAATATCCTGCAACACCAGGTTCAGGATATGCTGTACCGTATTTCTTGCCAATCTCAATATTTCTATATGCCGGTATTGGCGAAAATGTTATATTTCGTAATTTCTTCGTGCATGTAAAAAACTGCATCCACAGGTAATTTTAATTATTTTTTTATATGTTGTGCAGAACGGAATGTGTTCTCTCAATTTCGGTGTCGCCGGATGAAAATTTAATTACATGATTTATATTTACCGGTACATTTTTTCATATCTTGCAGAAGCAAATTCGGAAATTGCCGTACCTCGTGCCAATCTCGATAAATTGGCACAATTTTGGATCTTGAATTTTTACCTTTGTAAAATGTTTAATTTGGATTGTGAAAGCATACATTTTCGGGTATAAATTGCCTTCTATCTTAAATTCCAAGTTCGGAATGTACCGTACTTGTCAATCCAGTGGTGTTCTCGATTACAACTTAGGGTGTCGACGTACTTGCTCAAGTTATACAGGCAATTTGTATACAGGTTTTCGTATTTTAAATGCCGACTGGATGCGTTGACTTCATCTAAAATCCAAGTTTAGATCAATGAAATCTGCATGTTATGCATGGAAGTCGTAGCCAGTTCCAAACATTAGATGATTAAGTTTCGTTGTGATGTAAGGCACTGGCAAACTGAAATCACAATAATTGCACCTGTAGAGGAGATCCAAATTAGTTATCTTCTCCATAGTGTATACCTGCTTTTAGCCAGGAAAAAGAAGGAGAATGAGTGTAAAATGCAAGAGAAATTGGTGTCTTGCATCGTGACATGCAATTTTTGGGCAATCATCTTTGCCCTAAAAGGGGCATCGATGTTGACACTACTGTCTTTCCTTTGTTGGACGATTCATATTCAGAAGGAGAGTGATATGTGCACAAATAACATCCATATTGTGCATGGAAAATTGGGTAGCACGTCGAAAAGTCGTACAGCGCGATTTTCTACCTCTTCACAAAGGCGCACTGTGTCACATCGAAAAGGGGCACAGTAGCAGTTATGAGTGCGCTTTGCATTTCGACCTCTGCTGAGAACGTGGAAGAAAATTACACGCTTATTTCTACATATTAATAATGAGAACTAATACATGAATAAATATATGTCTTTTATGTACTTATAAAAGTGATATTATATGGAGAAATATTCCATCCTTTCACAAAATTTGTTATATTTTCTTACCTCACTATCGCTAGAGTGAAAGCATGCGACACTATAATAGCTGTTTTTGTCTGAATTTATTCCCATTACCTTGATTATTCAGTTATGGTCAAGAATTGTCGCCAACACATGATGGTCTCATGTGCTTGTCTTCCTATCGCCTTGAAATGTTGCCAAGATGACAATTGTTTTTGTGTGTCATCAACGATTGCGTCAGGAAGACGTACAGTTTCATCGTCATAAATATATCACAGGCGGACAGGCTTACACACTGTGAACCACCTCAGCTTCGTTGTGTGAATCGGAATTGCATTGCTGTGACACACCAACACACTCCGTGGCAGTGATTCTGTATCCCCTAATCAAGGAATCAAAATGGATCAAGATTTGAAATGACAAGAAAAATTTAGACATATTTTGTTTACACATGTAATTTTTTGTTTAAATTATATCCAAGTGTGATACATAGTCAATATTCAAGAGGTACAAAAAAAACTCAAGTTATCACATTTTCACATCATGATCAAAGTTACTTTATCTAGTTAAATTCTACCAAAAGAAGACCCTTTAAACATGCCGTCATGGCTTTGTTTCACCCTCAGTAAACTTTTATCATTGTCGCTCACACAGACTAATCTGAAGGATGATACCACATCTTTCCTTCTTCTGCTGGGTTATTGCACCAGGCTGACTTAATTGGTTGATGTAGGATATTTCACCATCAGTGGGTAATTTGACCTGAATTTGAAGGCTGATGTGGTCAGTGATGAAATGTTTGGATGTGAAATAGGATACACGTTAAAGGCCACAGTTTACATATATCTATAACAATATACTGAATTGTGTGTATTGAGGCTGGCATAGCGGTGTAGATAAATGCACTAACAAATGATGGAAAATTAGCATTTCCTATTTCATAAAAACAATTACGGATGGCATATCCCACCACTGTGTTATATATACAGTGAAACATACAGCCAAGGGTTCCCGATGGGCATGACAGTGTACTCGCTGAGCCATCAATAAATAATAAAAAAAATAATTATAAATCAAATTTTAATCAGAATTCGGTCAACTCAGAACTTGCTGGTAACAATGCCCTAATGCACGTTCATGCCAAAAATCAAGGTTCTAATGTCAACGGTTCTCCTTATTTTGCCGACGAAAGGATTCGGATGGACTGACTGACTCATTACCGGACAATTTGCGATCTGTAGCCTACTTCGTAGGAATAAGTGTTTTTAGCTTTTGAAAATAGTTATTTTCTGCAGTATTTTATTTTTATCTAATTACAAAAAAAAGTTTGGAAATTTTTATATTTTGTTCGACATTGAACATAGGAGTAGTGTCAAAAGAAGTAGTGTAAAAAATGGAGCATTTGGGCAAAGATCACATGATCAGGAGCATGAGCATGCTCAGGACCAATGACGTCATCATACTCAGTGGTGAAATGAGGTGGCCGCGGTAAAATGAGGAGGCCGCGGTGAAATCACGAGATCGAGGGTGAAATGAGGAGGCCCGAGTAAAATGAGTAGGTCAGGATGAAATGAGGGAGCCAGGGGTGAAATGATCGAGGAGGGGATGATGAAATGAAGAGCGAGCAAAATGCTGGTTCGGTTCGGTTCAAGATCATGATCAGGTTCAGATTCAAGTACTCGACCAATCAGAATCAACTATGAGACCACCATGTTTTATCACACGAGAGTTTGACCTAAAGAGGGAAGGATATTGCACAGCCATTTTATTCCAATCACCGTACCAGTGCAGATGTGTAATACAATCATGTGTATCCATGGACGTTATTGGTGAGATACCTATAAGGGGAGGTATTTTGATTTTGAAGACTACAACGCGCATGCGCAAATTAGCTATATCATTTTCAAGCTATCTTATTCAAAATTCTTAAGACAAACACAATTAATCAAACATACTAGTGACATAGAAAATACGTCACCAAACAGGAAGTAATGTTATATAATCAACTGTTGAGAATTTGAGAAAGCTCCAATGATTCTATACTTTCTAACACGAAAATAAACGAAACAATTCTATTAATAGTAAACAGTATAAAGGGAAAAATGTAAGCTCTTCCTGCAGTAAAATACATGTTTTATTAAAGTGATCGTAAACCCTCAAGTAAAGTTTCCATCAAATGAAAGACCATTGCAAACAGCGTGGAAAAATATTTATTGTAATTTTTTACGATTTTATTACACAGAGTAAACTGCAAATAAAGCATGGTATTCTATGGTGGTCTGTTGCAATCATATTTAGGTCCAGTGACGTCACACTGCCTTAATACATATATTTTAAACTGTGTATGCACTTTCCAATGCTTGATTCAAGCTTAAGGTTTGTATACTTTCAGTTTCAACACAGACTCACTGTTCCAGTGTGCATGTTTCACCAAAATCGGGGAGATGGTTACTCATAAGTGTCAAGTCAATTTGAATCTTGCATTTAATTTCCCCGATTTTGGTGAAACATGCACACTGGAACTGTGGGTCTGTGTTGAAACTCAAAGTATACACACCTTAAGCTTGAATCAAGCATTGGAAAGTGCATGCACAGTTTGAAATATATGTATTAAGGCAGTGTGACGTCACTGGACCTAAATATGATTGCAACAGACCACCATAGAATAACAAGCTTTACTTGCAGTTTACTCTCTGTAATAAAATCGTTAAAAAAATAAAATTTTCCACACTGTTTGCAATGGTCTTTCATTTGATGGAAACTTTACGTGAGGGTTTACGATCACTTTAATAAACAAGATACATTACCGGTACAGCATTTAAATCGAGCGGGCGATGACCACAACAAGCTCAGAATTGCTGAATTCGAAAAGACAACCATTGTTAGTTGTTACAGAGAAACGTGCGGTCGATTAGTATTCAGGTTCCCTGGACTTTGCCTATATTAATGATATACAATTGTGTCGGTGAGATATGTAAGAGGTGGGAAAAGCTGAAGACATCTGCTGACTAAAAAGCAACCATATGCCTCCACAGAAAAGCCTCCCTCACCATCTCACATTCAGAACAGAATACGGAGGATTCTAATGCGTAGCCTTGGTTTCTCAGTCGCGCTTTTATTGGGAATGTTCATGTGGAAAATATGAAGTAATCACTGGGCTCCTAGCATCGGCTTAAGCAGAATCAAATACGCTAGCTCGGGAGCTGTGATGACAGATCAGCTCAAATAAGTAACTCATCTGATGTTAATGGGGGATGACCACCGAGGGCATCTGGTGGAGTAAATAACTCAAACTGGGTAAACATGACAAATGTAAGAATAACTCGAAAACTAACCTGCATTGCCCGATGTGTTGGCACACTTAAAGAGCTTCAACGTACGTGAATTGCGGATCAGTGCTCATTATATGAGAAATTCTGTGTAGATTTACAAATATACGGGAAAATATTCACAGAATCAATGCACTTGGTCATAAATGTTTATCCGTTTTGGTGCACCAACCACTTTAACAAAGACTAAATATGGCTTTTCGTTCAAATCGAATTCATATGCCATTCCATCCTCGCGAGCCAGTGTATCGATCGATCTGTTAGGATCGATTCACTGGCATGGTTAGTTACTCATCCTAGTTCTTTATATAAATAGGTCAAGGGGTTTCCTCTGAATCAAACAAACCAGTGAACGCGCTAAGCTAGCTGATTATGCCAATCCGCTGCGAGGTATGAGATGTGACAGGTTTGGATTTCATCGCGGGCCAAAATACTTTGATGTGGGGATGAAATCGACATGGGAAGTCAAAGCAAAAAACGCAGGCTTGGGAAACCGACATGCTATTTCAAAACAAGCGCGGGGGATGAAATGTACGAGATTGTGTAATAGAGTCATCGTCTCAAGAACTCATTCGAATCACAAAAAATGTCCAGGTAATGCCATTCCTGTTTGTTTGAGAGTATGTCCTAACTCAAATGATGCTTGTCCCTGTCTCTCTTTTACGTGCCATTTTTTCATATGTCGTCCCAGATTTTAAGCACCTGTGACATAAGCAAACCATGATTAGTGTGTCTCCTTGTATGTATTTTCCAAGAATGAAGGCTAATAAATATTCATCTCCTGTATATAGGAAAAATACCTACAAGTCCATACGCTTTGGATCATTCCGATTCACTGCGGATTGTTTAGGATTACTCCGGATCAGTTCCATTGAGTTAGAAATAGTTCTTCCAAACAAACAGTAAGAGGATATGATTTCGATTTAGACGAAAAGTCATACATAGTGAATGCTGAGAAACTCTTATACCATTCATTTACGATGAAAATAGCGGGCCCTACAGGGAGCGGGAAAACTGTCTGTGTAGATGCATTATTACGAGACATTGAAAGAAATGTGGGCTCCATTCCACAGAGAATTATCTAATGCTATGGCAAATGGTTGTCCAAAAACGAGGACATGGACCCGACAGTACCTGGTATAGAATCGTGAAGGGTATACCCATGAATTTAGGAATTGGTGGATACTTTGATCCCTGTATGATAAATATGCAGAGAATCTTATGTCGGAGGTCAAAATAGGATACGAGAATGTCAGACTTGTTTACCAAACGATCGCATCATAATGTATCTGTTGTTTATACAGTGCAGAACTTGTTCGATTGGGGCAAAACTTCAAGAGATATCGGTTTAAGTACCCCAATTTTGTTCTTTTTCCAATGGCCGCACCGACAAGCAGCAGATTTCATTATTATTATTCAATAAGACTCGACTGTTTTATGAAAATGTATTCATCAGTCTCAAATCAAACACTCAGGAACATCAACTGTTGAAGACAAATGTACTTCGAGGTATTACACCAACAAGAATTAAGCCAAAGGAGACAGAAAAGACTGTATAAGCATTACAAGCTGGAGACGGGTTATATACAATTACAAGCGTCTGGTCCGTCATTCATTATTCAGCTGTCGTCCACTAAAGAATATCCGCGTTCATAATCCAAAGGTCTATCCAACATTGGTTCAAACGTAATTAACAAGGTCGGGATCATATCATGAATATGGGTGGAATGGTACGACGTAAAATAAAATACTCTTCAGATAATGTTAGTTATTATGAAGAAAGCATTCATCCCAGAGAGAAGGATCAGCCTACTAATACCGAGAGATTTTTATCAAATATAATGTCTGGAGAGATACGTTTATCGATTCTATAAAAAGGAAATATGGTGAAACTATCAATGAGAGGAAGCACCAGTAGGCCTATATGACAGGGTTATGATGAAAATGAATCTGGAGAAATGGCAAAGACGGACTACATTCCAGCAACGGAAAAGATGCATCGGGGAAGTCTATTAACGGGGCATCAAAAAGAGAAAGGACTTATCCGTGAAATTGAGAGGTGATTCGGACAGTGATTATTCAGATATATGAATGATTTTTGCCGTTGCAGAAGAAATGAAAGTTAAATGTTAAAACTTGCATATGTTATGTATATATTATGTATGAGGACAAATGCTATGTTATGTATCTACAATGATGTGTTGAAATGTTGTAGAGTATCTGGTTTAGTAATAAACATGTAGTTTACTATAAAATCAGTTTACATCCTTTTCTTAATACTGTTTACTGTTCATACAATCTTCTCATTTATATTCATGTAGAAAAGCATAGAATTGTTGGAGCTTTTTTAAATTCTCCGCTATTGACTATGAAAGTTTACATACTGTTTGATCGCATCATTTCTGAGTCAGGAGTGTGTTTAATTAATTGTCTTAAGAAATTTTAATAAGATACCTTGAATATAATATAACCAAATTCTGTATGCACGTTATAGTCTTCCAAATCAAAATCGAGTTACCTCCCCTTATCAAGTGTGTTTAATTGTCTTTGTCTTTAGAAACTTAATAGGATAGCTTGAATATGATATAGCTAAGTTGCACATGCGCGTTGTAGTCTTCAAAATCAAAACTGACTTATCTCCCCTTATACTTATACTTATCCTGACAATAACATCCATTTAAATACATGATTATATATTATACATTTGCACTGTTATGGTGACTGAAATAGAATCGTTATGCTGAATCCTTCTCTCTGTAGGCCAATCTCTCAAGTGATCAGCGAATCTTAGCAAATTATATCGACGTCATCTAACATGGCGGTTGCCTACTTGATTCTGATTGGTCATATCTTTTAACCTGAACCGGTTTTATTGTCGAAAGTCTGCACCCTGATCCCTTCCTGATGATGAATTACTTGATCGTGATGTTGTTTTAGTGGCAGAAGTTACAGGGTCCAGGTGGTGCCGTCGTGCGCAATGACGTCACTTCAGCTGATGACGTCAGTTCCGCTGATAGCACCATATAAAGGGCACATTTTGGCCGTTTCGACAGACTCTTTCAACCACCACGCTAAAATGTACACTTGTACTACCTGCTCGAAGCCATTTACTCGTCTTCACGACTAATGCCGACACAAATCTGTCAGCCATGAGGCTTCTCCCCGCATAGCTACACAATATGTACACAGTCGTTTAAACGGTCTGATCATTTACAGAGACACGAACGTGCAGTCCATGGGCCAGCAGCATAAGAGAAATGCCAGACATGTGGACACATTTCAAAAGCTTAAATGAGTTGAAGCGTCACCTACGTACACGACACCCAGTGCCGGATGCACGTTTGAGGATTGAGCAGCCGATGAAGTACTGGACGACATCGAGTGTCCCATGCATTTCGTGGATGACCCGCTGACGTACCCAGCGAGGCCTTACCCGACACCCAATCGGTGAGTGAGATGTACCGCTGTCACTGGTCCATGATCCGTCGATGTTTCCACCGTCATCGCCCTCTGCAAGATATCTACAATCAACGACTTCTCGATCCCCAGAATCTACGCCATGACACCCTGCACGGCCCATTAGAGCCGAGAATGTCTCCTCAATCGCTCAAATATGCCCATGCGCTCCTTCAAAATTACCACTTTCGCTACTACTCCTCGATTGTGCATGCGCAGCATGACGTCACTGCCGATCAAAACTACCCCTAGCGTCCTCTATATGCCAACAGCTTCAAGATGAGTCCCTTCCGCAAGACCCATCTCGCAGGACCCATCTTGGCACCCCTAAAACATTTGACGGAAGTTTTCCCCAGTTTTAGATGTGAATTTTTCCACATAAAAGATTTTATTTTTCCAGGAAAAATTCTATTTTACATCTACCCCATGAATCACGTGATCGGCTCCGACGAGCGCTTCAAGTTGACACCCACCGTGACCCTATAAGACATAGATGGGCCCACCTAGACCCATTTGTCGGCCTGTCTGTTCCGTTTTCCACCTTTTCCCTCATGAAAATCCTGATTTTACAACCACCCCTGTCCGTCAATGACCTGACCCACCATCACCGGATCGAACTCGGTGAGTGCTTCACGTTGATATCCTCCCCGATCCCGTAACATAAATACTGGCCCATCTAGAGCCATTGGACTGGGATTTCCCCCATGTTTTCCCCGCTTTTCAGGGGTCCAGGAAAATTCCTACTTTGGCCTCCCACCTCACCCATCAGGTGGCCCCATGTCCTGTCTCCAAGTTGCCATAGCAATCCAAGGTCAAAGGTGAACCCTCCCCTTATTTCTCACCATTTCCACCAGCCAATTTCCCGCTTCCGCTGCAACAATCGGACCAGATTTACGCTTTATATACTACTGTCATCGGCCTACAGGATCCTCTGTTTTCCTGGTTCTCATGAACAGCATATTTTGAACTCGAATATTCATACACTAGAAATATGTGTCTAGTTCCTGGAATACTCACATTTCATTACGAATTTGCATTTGAAAACTTCCTTCTACAATTTGGGGGTCACCACACACGAGCCATGAGAGAGGCATCGCAAAATCAAACTGAACGTTGCCGCGTGGGTGACTGAATAGAATTTAACGTCTCTTTCAACAATATTTCGGCTATATCGCGACGAACCAACTAAGCACCACCCAGCCAAGTTGCGTGGAACCAGACACCCTCCATCCACCCTAAAAAACACTGAGGACAGCACACAAGACACAGACAGGAAGCTTACATGGTGCAATAAAGAGGGCCACCATCCGAAGCCGATTTTAGTCAATAATTTATTATCCGCGAGATAAATACATTATTCCTGTTGATACACTGTTATTTAGGGTTTGCACGACAACTATTTCACAATAGCTATGGTGTAATACCGGCCACCTTGGATTTCCAAGATGGCCACCATCTGAACCTTATTTTAGTTCATATCTATATATCTATTCCAATGACCACTCGCAAACTTCGAGGTTAAACTTCGACTTCACTATAGAATTGTGTATTCCCGGTTTCGAACTGGCGACCAGAGGAAAAAAAAAATTCTAATCTTATTAGCCAACCAAGTTATAATCTTGATATGGAGATCAAACTTTCCATAAACACAAGTCTCTCATCTTACCCTACACTACCTGCTTTTATCCGATTATCCTCATAACATCGATATTCCCGATTCACATAATTACTAAGTCGTAAATATGCCATAGGGGCTCCATATGTACTCGATAGTCTTCAAGAATCTTCAAGTTGATGAAAGTGCAAGTTCTCATCAGGGATAGGCCTCTATGCCTTCAGTACTATTACTATATATGATAATTGATAATATTGTGAATACATAATATACACTCTCTCCTCTTGATACAATAATACAAACTGCATCTAGCAGTTCATCTGTACCGTTTTGAAGGTACGGTTATATACCTGACCACATGTGAATATATCTTAGAATCGGGGAAATAAAAATGCATGGTCGAATAGAACTAACTATATTTCAGAAAAGGCAAAATACACTTCTCATGTGAACTCTTGTCCCCTGGAATACCAAAATGCTACTGTGAACTCACATCACCTGACATAACCAGAGGGCATAAGTCGGAATGGTCGAATGCTTAGGAGCATATCTCCGTATAGTTTACCTAACACACTAATGCAACGCGGTTATTGCCGAAGGGCGGTGGTTCTCTCCGGGTACTCCGGCTTCCTCTACCAACCAAACTGACTGTCACCATATGAGTGAAACAAACTTGAGTGTGACATTAAGCCAAATTCCCTCCTCCTCCTCTGCAACGCGGTTACGGTATCCGTTACGGTATCCGTTACGGTATCCGAGAAGTTGAATGCTACATGTAATTCGACTTGAAGGATCGTCGCTGATGAGTGCATCAAAGCATATAGCGGGGAAAAAATTTAATGATGCTGCCAAGACGATTTTCCTGTCATTCACACTCGATGGAAATTTGCAAAACATGCTTAAACGACTCCTTCAGCCCCGAATTAGTTTACAATACGAAACATGATGACAGTGACTTGCCTGCTATTGCATTTTAAAAGATGATGATAACCAAACACAAGAAACCTTGAGTGAAGCCTACAACAACTTAACTAGTTTTTGTAGTAATGGTTTGCGAGGTGATTGAAATCATCACATAAGCGCAGTATCTTGTACCCACCCAGTTTACTTCACTACTATTAAACGAAGACATAAATCTAGATATAGATATATAAATATAAAATAATACATTTATACAGGGAATAACGTATAATTCATATGCTTTTAGACATATTTCGCTTAAAACATAGACGTCGACCCTGGTAGGAAATTGCATGGGCATAACCTGGAATATTCCAAACATAGCAAGTTTTTTTAGCAATGGTCTCTCGAGAGAATTTTTAAGTTGAGGAGAGTTATGTTTTTATGTGGTGTACCTAGCGAAAAAATCTTGAAAGTCAAAATATTAAACCGCCAGATTACTGGATTGAGTTTGTGGCCCTATAAACCCTCCCCCTTCCCCAAAACTGAAACTACGAAGTTGAAACCACTTGTGGGACATCTCTATTACGACATTACCTTACTGGCATAAGATTAAATGGGCAAGTAGATGGACAAGATCATGCTGTATTCAAATCGACATGGGCATCTGATTCCGTGCGCCATGAGTGAGATATTTGCAATTGAAAACAAACCATGCTTCGTTAATATCTGTATGAAATGTACTTGAGGTAGTGCTTATCTTAGCATGCAAGATATTTCAATCCAGTCTGTCACCATCCCCGGATATTCATCGGAATCTCAGAAAGATAAGAGCGGATATACTCTCTCTGTCTTCTTAGCTTTTCATAGTGGGGACAACAGTGAGGTTATATAGATCGTTTGTGAATAAACATATTCACCTCAACATCATGTTAAAATATATTTTGGAAGCGCATATCCAGAAAAGTCTTTGTGTTCAATAATGTGTTTCTTTCGACCTATTTCACGAAAAAAATCCACGAAAAGAAATAAATTAAAAATAATGGACAATAAATCGTCTGAGTGGCACATCCCGACAAGATTACGCTAGCTGAGCAACCAAGGTAAATCTGTTCGCATTTGCAGGGAGAGGTAACCCTTACTACTAACTGTGAAAATGTTTAGTCCTCTTGTTTAAGAGGTGGCGATAATAGTCAGAGTCAAATAGAAAAAACAGTCAAAAACAACCGTGCCTCATGGCGGCCATCTTGAAAAATGGTTGTTACGGGCCTATATTAATCTAGTACAAAATGACTCGATATCTCACTGCTTTCCCAACGCCAAGCCATGCCTAATCACGTGTGAGCTTTGGTGCCTTATGAGAAAAATCAAAATCCTATGAAAAATTTTCATTATCTGGTTGACTATGTTTGCCTAATTTCCTTGTTATCATTGTCAGTATTATTATTTTCATTCCTTTATTAATTAAATATTACTGTACTGTGATATTGTAAAACCATTCTGCTTTCAAATATCAAGTGCAACGCAGCAGTGTTGGCAAATAACGCAAACCTATAGATGTGCCTATAAGCGGCACAACATTAAAATCCGGTGGCCATTTTGAAAAATCTTTTGAGCAATTTCACATATCTGGTTGGCTATTTTTGCTTATTATTTTCATCGATATTATTATTTTCATTCCTTAGGTTATTAAATATTACTGCCTCCTAATAATGCAGCACTATAAAACAATACTACTTTCAAACTCAAAGTATAACGTAGTAGGCTGGCTAACTAATACAAAGCTACGTGTGCCCAAAGTGCCCGAGATTCGGGAGGCCATTTTGGAAAATGATGGTAGCCATTTTGG
>JAVTVY010035014.1:0-14653 GCA_036873755.1 Hanleya hanleyi | reverse complement strand
ACCCCGAGAACTACAAGATGACACTTTTCAGGACGCATTCGAACCGTGATTAGCCCATCTCGACCCCAAATAACTTCCTTCGCTGCCCCAAAATGGCCACTTTACTTACTACAACCAACTGCGCATGCGCAGATTAACGCGACATGCATTCAAAAACACACCATTCTGACTTTACCCCACACAAGCTTCACTTTGACACCTCACACGACCCATTCGAACCGTGATTAGCTCATCTCTAACCCAAACACACCCCTACATAGCACCCAAAACGCCTGTTTTCTATACTACGGCCAGACTGCGTATGCGCAGACTATTGAACACGGACGAACCATTAGTGTAGTCAAGTGCTCCTCCACGAGAGCTTCAAAATAAGACCTCACTCGACCCCATTGGACCATGAGTGGCCCACCTAGACTCCAACATGTCCACCCCGTATGGGCCTATACACCCATAGCCATGCAGTATAGGCCTATGGGCCTACCCAGGCCTCGGTGACTTTTTCAAAAATTTCACCGATTCGCTCCGCAACACTTCCTATCGTGTTCTAAATGACGAGACGAGTAAAATGAGACCCCACAACCCTACCGCAAATGTATAGAAGTGGGTTTCCCAGTAGGATAAACATTGAACCTATACCCCAGTATGGGTCTATATGAGGCTATATCGTACTTTTTCAAAAATTTCACCGATTCGCACGGGGACACTTCCTATCATGTTCTAAATGACGAGACGAGTAAAACGCGACCCCACAACCTACCGCAAATGCATAGAAGTACGTTTCCCAGGGGACAAACATCGATCCTATACCCTCAGTATGGGACTATATGAGGCTATATCGTACTTTTTCAAAAATTTCACCGATTCGCATGGGGACACTTCCTATCATGTTCTAAATGACGAGACGAGTAAAACGAGACCCCACAACCCTACCGCAAATGTATAGAAGTACGTTTCCCAGGGGGACAAACATCGGTCCTATACCCTCAGTATGGGACTATATGGGGTTGGTGACTTTTTTCAAAAATTTCACCGATTCGCACGGGAACACTTCCTATCATGTTCTAAATGACGAGACGAGTAAAACGAGACCTCACAACCCTACCGCAAATGTATAGAAGTACGTTTCCCAGGATGGTCCTATACCTCCCATACCCCATATAGGCATTTTCCCGTAATTTAGGATAAAGTCCGTATTCCGTAATTTTTCAGGAAAATTTTTACATACACCCACCCTGGAACTAGGGAAAGATAACTCTGTTGATAGACAAGCCCCGTTAAGCCCGGCGACCTATATACCCCTCATACCCCATATAGGCATTTTCCCAGGTTTTTCGATAAAGTCCGTGTTCCGTATTTTTTTTTTCAGGAAAAATTTTACATGCACCCACCCAGCTATCAAATACCCCTTCACCTAGGCTTCACGTTGATACCTCACTCGACCCCATTCGACCATTAGGGGCTCCCCTAGATGCCAAAACGTCTATTTTCGTACCCTTGGGCCACTGCGCATGCGCAGAATGACCCTAATTCAACCCCACACCCAGTCCATCAGATGCCCCTTCATGAATGCTTCACTTTGATACCTCACTCGATCCCATTGGACCATTAGGGGCTCCCCTAGCTCCAAAAAGGCTATTTTCATGCCCTTGGGCCACCGCGCATGCGCAGAAGGCCGATATGTCAACCCCACACCCAGTCCATCAGATGCCCCTTCACGAATGCTTCACTTTGATACCTCACTCGACCCCATTGGACCATTAGGGGCTCCCCTAGCTCCAAACGTCTATTTCCATACCCTTGGGTCACCGCGCATGCGCAGAATGCCGATATTTCAACCCCACGCCCAGTCCATCAGATGCCCCTTCACGAATGCTTCACTTTGATACCTCCTACGACTCCATTGGCCCATTAGGGACTCCCCTAGCTCCAAAACGTCTATTTCCATACCCTTGGGCCACCGCGCATGCGCAGAATGCCGATATTTCAACCCCACACCCAGCCCATCAGATGCCCCTTCACGAATGCTTCACATCGATACCTCACTCGACCCCATTGGTCCATTAGGGGCTCCCCTAGCTCCAAAACGTCTATTTCCATACCCTTCGGCCACCGCGCATGCGCAGAATGCCGATAGTTCAACCCCACACCCAGCCCATTAGATGCCCCTTCACATAAGCTTCACTTTGATACCTCACTCGACCCCATCGGACCCTTAGGGACTTCCCTAGCTCCAACACGGCTATTTTCATACCCTTCGGCCACCGCGCATGCGCAGAAGGCCGATAGTTCAACCCCACACCCAGCCCATTAGATGCCCCTTCACATAAGCTTCACTTTGATACCTCACTCGACCCAATCGGACCATTTTATCTAGGGACTACTTTTTCTCCGCGGAAGCTTTTTCCCGAGACCGAATCACCGCCAAAACCACGGCCAAACCGCATCACCGCGCATGAATACATTTTTTTTTTTATTTTTTTTTTGCCGGAACTTTTTTTTTTTTTGTCAACCGGTGAGTGGGTGGGTTCAAAATGGCGGACCCTTATTTTACACACACAACACCCTAAGCCGCCATTTTAAACCCACCCACTCACATCCCAGGTCAATCAGTGCACCCGAGTGAGTGGGTGGGTTCAAAATGGCGGACTTTCAACGTCCCAGAGAAAATAACCGGCCGCCATTTTGAACCCACCCACTCACATCTCAACTCACGCATGCGCACCTCCCCAACCTCCCCCAATTGTGACGTCAAAACAGGTTCTGCGCATGCGCAGTGAGGCGCTACGACGACGTTTTACACATTGTATACTACTCATCCGTCACGTGCGGACACAGCCGAACTGTCACCACTAGTCCAGCCTCCGGTCGCCAAAGTTTCCTCAAAGCGACAAAATTCCACTCCAAGGAGTAAAGTTTCAAGTCTCTCTTGAATTTTCAGATGTCGTGGTCTGCATGAATACTGACAAATCAAAGTCAAAACAAATCCTAAAAGATGTGCAATCAACTCCTGAAAGATGTGCTATCAAATCTTTGAAGGACCACATTACTCCATACTGGCTCGGAAGGGACTATTTTTCGTCTCACTCCAGTTATCCTGAGGCCTTCTTTTTCATTTCCATTGACATAATTGGTCCGGTACAGCAACGTTCGCAAATGTATGTTTGATGATTTGAAAGGATTGAAATCGGCTAACGTTCGCTATATATATCCGCGACGAAGTAGTTCAGAATTAGAAAGTTTCATTATTAGTGGGAATATTTGTACCATAATTATCTTGCCCGCCATCGGAAGTTTGATTTACCAACAATTCTCTCGGAGTCACGTCATCAACTTTCGGGCCTTATTACTTGGAATACACTGAACATTAACGATGCTCCGGTAACCAATATGAGCGCATGTCGATTCTTGATATACCTACCATACCCTGTAAATTTTTGCTGCAAATTTTACAGTAGTTTACTGTAGTTTTAGTGCAGCAGTAAAATGTACAGCAAATATTGCAAAATACACTATTTAATGTAATTTTTACAGCAATTTACTGTAAATTCGCAATATTTACTGTACATTTTACAGGGAAATTCTTGTGTTTCACTGATAAGTTTGACGTAGTACACGAGTAGTGTTAATCCGAAAAACGTAAGATTCATTTTGACTCAATATTTCAGCTGTTTATTTTGCCATCAAATTTGATTTTGCCATCATCAGGAGAGTAAATGGATATGTTGTAGAGTCTCACATATATATACAGACCACATGGAAATCAACATTGAAGTAGGAACGAAGGACAGTTTTAAAGAACAAATTCAAAGGACAGTAGTACAGTAAGCAGCTGAATGGACAAGTAAACTGTAAACTAATGGTAACTATAATACACTAGATTACAGTAAATTACTGGGAAATTTAGAGCAAAGGTTTTCAGTGCACGTGAATTAATTTTTTATTTTATTGTATTATATATATATATATATATATATATATATATATATATTTATTTTTTTAGAATGGACCGTGTTTGTACAAGTGAGACGTTGGTCAGAGGGGTAACGATCCCCAAAGACATGGGCGTTGCTCTACCGATATACATGATCCACCATGACCCCGATTACTGGCCCGAACCCGAGAAATTTGACCCAGAAAGGTACGATCGGAATTATAGAATCTCGAGATATAGCTTCGACAATGCCTTCACGAGTAAAAACGGAAACCCTTTAAATTTGAAGGCAACTCGCGCATATTCACGATTGGTATTTTTGGTATCATATGCCAAGTAAGTTTGGATTGTGGGTATTGACGGGTCATTCTCCGAAAATGTGTGTTTACTTGTTATTCGACTGTAATTTCGAGTACCTCTGTTTCGGGAATCATTTTTTTTCTGGTATTCTAGGACATCGAAAGTAGAACTTCACTAACTTCAAACGGTTTTTACAACGGTGGTTTAAATTCGTCACTTACCCTGTATTTACACGGGAACTGGGTTGTAAATACTATATAGTGACTATAGCGATTATTCAGTTACAATACTCCGGAAAACCTGAGCAAATCAAGTGCCGTTGCCAGGGGGATTGGTTGTTTATTAATCTGTCCCCAGTACTCGGTAGAATTTTTTCAGCTACTGCAGACAATTTTGTCGCCTATATTTTGTTATATTTTGTATCACCAGGTTTATATTAGTGGAGTTGAAGATTTTCTGGTATTCTTTTTTAATAGGTTTTTTTTATTTGTTTTAAAGTATCATAAAGAAACCACTCTTGGGTTGCCATAGTCCTAAATCTCTAAATATCAAAAACTTCATCCACTACACTCAGCGGACACATAAAATAATAATTTGAGGCATGCTTATTACATGTTAGTAAGGGATTCAATTTTTTTCGGACATTCATTCCTGCGAATAATGTATTCACAGAATTTAACTGGAAGATTTCTACTCGCACCCCCTCCGCCAGACCCCCTAGGTCTATGCAGCGTACTCTGTGTAGCATGCATGTATGAACTGTGTCATTGGCTTGTTTGATTTGGCTGGATAGAATCCTATAGCTGGATTAGCAAGTTCACGCAGTTACAGCAAGTCCAGACCCTGGACACAGACTGCTTTCGCATGATCAGAGCAGATGGATAGTCAATTCTGTGCAGTTATGCTCTGTACTGTAAGTAATCATTTAGATTTCTAGTTGATGTCATTTTGTCTGTACAATATACTTGTCATTCTCCCATTGTCAGAATGTTTAACCTCACAAACTCTGGGTGTACTGACAGAAGAAGGTAAATGAATACAATCTCAAACCACGAGAATACAATAGCATAGCTCATCGATCCAATAAAATACACACAACAAAGAAGGAGTTATACACCACATTTAACTTTTGTGTTTTTACTGAAGTATACACTTGCTGTAATTCCGTGCTGGAAAGCTAGCTATTTTACAAATATTTGCAACATGCATAGAAGACAGTTTCATAATGAATAATGAGTCTGTCCTACCTCTCTGGCTTATGAGTTTCGACTTTAATAAACTTGCATATAGACATACACACTATCCAATGTAATTATTTTTTAAGTATTTTACATGTACATTTTCGCTAGTTCACTAGAGATTCTTGTTGAGGGAAGTTAAGAACTGGGAGCAGATTGCAGTGTGAAACTGAAGAAATTGCATGGATCTTCACACTCGGACTGAACATCGAATAGTTATAATGTTAATTATTACAACAGTTGACCGTTAAATATTCTAACAGACTATTTTGCTCACAAATAAATATACCCGTTTAATTCCTAAGGCTCCAGTTACATTTTCTGAGTGAGCTTGCACAAAGATTAGTGTAATTACCTTTACCATTATTATCACTCACAGGTTTACCGCCGAGGAGCGAGCTAAACACCGTCCTCTACAGTGGATCCCGTTTGGCTATGGACCCAGGAACTGTATTGGGATGAGACTGGCTGTTGTGGAAATGAAGATACTGCTTGCCCAACTTTTTCAGAAATACCGCTTTGTAGCCAATGAGAAAACGGTGAGAATCAGCTATCGCCAATTATATCCGCCAATACACGACTGAAAATAGAACCCAGTTCAAAAGGGGACCAGAAATGATAAGGATAGGCTGTAAAACAAGACACCCACTGACATTACCTATAGTTACATGGCCTGTAACTGTCGACACTCATCAACGACTGTATTAGGGCAGCTTGTAATAAATCTCAACATATCGGTCTGTTATATTTGGCATGAGCTGTCGGATTTAAATGACGAAGAAGTTACCCGGTACATCTACTTTAATGGTACTTTTTGGTACCTTTTTGAAGGTCTACTTATCGGAATGGGTGGAGGTTCCCTTTAGAATTACATATAAGCATATTACTGTGGAGTCTTGAAATTAGAATATTAATACAATATTTAGTATAAAGTAATAAAATTATTCTAGTATTTCTGCTCTCCAGGTTCCTTTGAAATTCGGCGAAACAATGGTATTGTCCAGCAACAAGAGAGGGGTTTGGATGACCGTCCAGAGTCGCACAGAACCGTAATAATGGAGGATCAATACAGATCCCTGAATAATGGAGGATCATACTGAACCGTGAATATAGGAGGAACGTACAGACCCGTGAATAATTGAGAGTCGTACTGCAGAACAGAATCGAGAAAATAAAATGAAAGCTGCGCAGAAACTATAACTCACATCTAACAGGCTTTAGACAGATGTTCCTTAATGGCCTTCAGATCTTTCTTTCCATATCAAGATTGGCGCCTCAAGGATAGACGAGGCTCTGTTAGACATTGTGGGATCTATCACAATGATGACCCAGTCATATGTCATATTAAACAAGCAAACTTGACTCTGGTTCTGGTAGACGAGAATGGTCAACGGATAAACCCTACCAGGCCATTATGACCCCCTCCCTTCCGTACCAAACTTTCTACTCTGTCTCCGGAACGACAAAAACTTGAGAGCTGACACTCCGTGACTTTGTAGTTTATCATATATCGTATATAATAATAATTCATCATGCAGTTTTTGCGAAGAAAGCACATTTTAAAAAAAATCGAAAAATCGTCCAAATATGCCTTTTCTGAGAGAGACGCCATTGTGACTTCAATTTTTGTTTACATTTTCTAGTAGAGCTTGATCCAAGGGTATAGTGTAGTAATTTTCAGCTCCTTAACTCAAGGGATAAGAAATTTATTTATTGAAATAGTCCTAAATCGCCCAGGCCAGATAGGGTGAACAGCCAGGTGAAGTAAATTCAGTCACATCCCGCGAGACTCATGGGTAAGTAGCAGCCGTCCCCCAAAATTTGCGGCGGTGGTTTAGACGTGTATGATTTCCGCCTATCGGTGAACATCACAGCCAGAAAAAAGGCGATGGCCCATCACCCTTTAATGTTGATCATACCTGGCCATCATATTTAAGAGGTGATGAGTTACAGCCATCACTTTAAATGGTGATGGCCATCACCTTTCAAGGGTGATGATTTTGCCGCATCACCCTTAAAAGATGATGACCTACATTTACAATCATTGCTCATCACTCTTCAGAGGTAAGTGTCGTCGTATTTAAAGATGATCATAAAAAAGAGTAATGGCTCTAACTCGTCACCTTTTTCTGGTGATAGTTATCACCTTTTTCTGGCTGTGATGTACATGTATATGTACAAAAGTTCATAAATACAGATATTTCATGTACCTCTGATGACATGTATATCGCACAAGATTCGCCGCACATACAATGTAACGTTTTATTTTCACATATAGATAGATGTGTTCTTCCCTAGATTATAGGATTGTAAGTCCATTACAAGATTAAATCACATACATATATCATTAATGTATTTGTTCCAACTTGCGTGATTCAATAGATTTGAAAAGGTACTAATGGAATATTCAAACCATGATATCCTTTGTTGAGCACTTTCTGTATTAAGATGTACGCCTCTATTATTATAACTACTAATCTTACGCATCTGATCTATCTTTTTTATAGTACTTAAAGGCCCTAGAATATGGAATAAACTGCCTTCGCAATTAAAATGATGTACCTCCGTTTCCGTATTTAAAATCTGTGTGAAGTTTTACCTTTTAAAATCCTGGTTCACCCAGATGCAAAAATGAGTAGTCTATAGAAGATGGAACATTTGTCGCGGGTTTTTTCAATGTTTATGTCATAGTTGCTTTTATTAGTGATGGTGGGCTGTTCAAATCGCTTTTCGTCCGTGGTCCGTCGTCCGTCCGTAAACAATTCTTGTTATCGCGATTTCTCAGAAACTTCTTTATGGATCTTTCTCAAATTTGGTACACAGGTTCCCCTTGGGGTCTAGTTGTGCAAGAAACCTTTTTTGGTCTAATTCGAAAATCCAATATGGCCACCAGGCAGCCATCTTGGATTTCCCCGTGAAACCTTGTTATCGCGATTTCTCAGGAACTACTGCATGGATCTTTCTCAAATTTGGTACACAGGTTCCCCTTGGAGTCTAGTTGTGCAAAATACCTTTTCTGGCCCGATTCGAAAATAAAATATGGCCTCCAAGCAGCCATCTTGGATTTCCTCATGAAACCTTGTTATTGCGATTTCTCAGGAACTACTGCATGGATCTTTCTCAAATTTGGTACACAGGTTCCCCTTGGGGTCTAGTTGTGCAAGATACCTTTTCTGGTCCGATTCGAAAAACCAATATGGCCACCAGGCAGCCATCTTGGATTTCCCCATGAAACTTTGTTATCGTCATTTCTCAGGAAGTACTGCATGGATCTTTCTCAAATTTGGTAAACAGGTTCCCCTTGGGGTCTAGTTGTGCAAGATACCTTTTTTGGTCCGAATCGAAAATCCAATATGGCCGCAAGGCAGCCATCTTGGATTTCCCCATGAAACCTTGTTATCGCGATTTCTCAGGAACTACTGCATGGATCTTTCTCAAATTTGGTACACAGGCTCCCCTTGGGGTCTAATTGTGCAAGATACCTTTTTCGGTCCGATTCGAAAATCAAATATGGCCACCAGGCAGCCATATTGGATTTCCCCATGAAACTTTATCGTCATTTCAGAGGAAATACTGCATGGATCTTTCTCAAATTTGGTACACAGGTTCCCCTTGGGGTCTAGTTGTGCAAGATACCTTTCCTGGTACGATTTGAAAATCCAGTATGGCCAACAGGCAGCCATATTGGATTTCCCATGAAACTTTATCGTCATTTCTCAGGAACTACTGCATGAATCTTTCTCAATTTTGGTACACCGGTTTCCCTTAGGGTCCCGATATGCAAGATGCCTTTTTCGGTCCGAATCGAAAATCCAATATGATCACCAGGCGGCCATCTTAGACTTCCCCATGAAATATTGTTATCATGATTTCTCAGGAAGTACTGCCTGGATCTTTCTCAAATTTGATACACAGGTTCCCCTTGTGGTCCAGTTGTGCAAGATACCTTTTCTGGTCTGATCCCAAAATCCAATATGTCCATCAGGCGGCCATCTTGGATACCCCATGAAACTTTGTTATTGCAATTTCTCAGGAACTACTGCATGGATCTTTGATAAATTTGATACACGGGTTCACCTTGTCGTCTAGTTGTGCAAGATACCTTTTCTGGTCCGATTCGAAAATCCAATATGGCCAACAGGCGGCCATCTTGGATTTTCCATGCAACTTTGTTATCGTGATTTCTCAGGAAATATTTCATGGATCTTTCTGAAATTTGGTACACAGGTCCCTCATGGGGCCTAGTATTGCAAGATACCATTTTTAGTCCGATTCGAAAATCCAAGTTACGCTTCAAATTATTACGGTATTCTCGAGTTGTGACGTTGCATCACAAGAGTCGGCGGATCAAACGGTGGGGCATATTCTATATATTGACTATAGAGAATATCCATACCTTCACCTTCCATATCAAGGAGTTCAAATAATTCGGAATTAAAATGTATTTCTTCAAATTTTAAATCAGCTTTCTTTAGTCCATGCAGTAGCAAGTGAACTGCTCCACCCTTTCGTCTGCCGGCGGGTCGGCTACATGAAGGGACGTCACTCTTGTGACTCAACGTCACAACTCGACAACTGTAGACTACTGCATGTTTCGATCCAAGGGAGATAATCAGGATTCAGGCACTTTCGAAGTTTCAACATTACTGCGCGGACCGGATCCCTTCAGTATTAAGTATTGTACCATCTTACTATTTTCGAGCATGGTATCTTAAAAGAGATATCTCAAACTAGCCCAGTAAACAGAACAGAATTAGCATTCGTTCCTAATTATGAAATCTTAAGTATGTTTCATAGCTCATGCCAAAGTGTCAAAGAGATTGGTCCTCGCTTCCAGTACCCAATGATGACACGTGCAAAAAAAAAAAAACTAAAAAAAAAAATACTACAAAACAAAGGTGAAGGATCCTCCGTACATGTACTTTCACTTTCAGACTAACTTTGCTCATTTCTCTTGTATTATAACAACCGACATAAGTACAGTTTCTAGAAATTTTGAAACTCCTGAAACTTAGATTATATCTTGGTGTTTTTCAGTGCCCCTTTTTCGATCTTTTTCGCTCAGATTCGAAATTCTGTAAACAAAATTACAAATCAATCGTTTCTTCTTAGTAACAATGGACAAAAAGATCCTCTAGTCATTAGCTTACAATTATCGGACAATGGTGGGCGCCAAGATCCTTCTGGATTTCTCGCCTATAAACAAATCTATTTCTGATACCTCTGTGTTCCACCATCTAGTGCGTTATCTACAACATTACATGTAAATAGGGGCCTACTTTTGGGATATAACAAGTCCCATGGGGTTTTCATCCCACCATATTTTGTATTTTATGATATGCTCTAGTGAAATAAAATATCATATCAAAATACTCCTGACCGTATGGTGTTTAACCATCTCTAAAGAATTGTTGACCATATTCGATCATATTTCGATTTGATCCATAGATTACCATATTCATTTCTTTCCATTCGCTATATCACAGCGGACATATATGCAACTATCTGTAACCATGTATTCACATGGACGTTATTGTGCATGAGGAGGAGAATATGGGAAGTTGCATCGATTTTGAATTTTGAAGACTACAACTACATATACAACCAGGTATTTAGCTATATCGTATTCAAATTACTGGTATCTTAAGTATTAAGTCTTCCAAGGATCACCGCAGCAAATCGAAATTAAGCTCATATACTTGATATCAAACTTTCACTCAAACTTGAGTGAATTTACCTCGAGTGGGATGAATTTCCAAGTTCAAAAAGTTTCTAAAGAGAGCCCTCTGTTTCGTTTGTTGATGAATGACTCGGCAAAATACTTACAGGATAACAATTGTGGTGTTTATATGAATGGGAACCCCACAAACCTGACAGATTTTACGCACATGATATCGTGCTTCTTGATGATAGCTAAGTCGATTTAAAAAAAATAAAATTCACATAGCATGTATTTTCGCGTCACGTTGGAATCTTTCGTTCGATGGTAACAAATCCGATGTCATGGAGATAGGCGGAAAAACACAAGCTGATAGAATGTGGAATCTTGGTGATGACTGAATAAAAGAGGATATAGCCAATACAAATATCTCCGTGTGGTCTTTTCGAAATCACTCAGTCATTCCCATCACATCTCTTTTTACCTAGGCGATAAGAATCAAACACTCCTATGAAGAATGTTATCTACCCTCGCTAGCCACTTTGATTTTGATAGATGATATCGAGGAGACACGTTATGGAAAACATGTTCTCTGCCTATAAAATCGCGTCTTCTTTATCCAAAACGTAGCATATGGCCTCAAGAATACATTAATTATTGCGGCCAACAACTGAATGAAATGTATAGGCTAGAGCTAAATATTGCCGGAATTACCACACCCTAAATTATACCAGAATTTCAGTAATTTGGGAAACCATTGGTGGTTCATATTCTGGAGAACACCGGCATACACATTGATATACTTGCATATATTCACTCACCAACTTGGCACATCTTAGAGCTTCATTGATATCCTCCTCCCCATGCCCAATATAACATTTTTAATAGGAAAATTTTCACAGAATGACCAGAACTTCTGGCATAAAAGATCACGGAGTAATAGTGAAATACAATATCCAGTTTGATGTTATATATCAATAATCCCAAGACAGTATGTTCGTCTTAATGATCATCACGAAATTCAACAATGTTGAAAAGTCAGTGGTCCTATCATCATGATCATGGTTATATACTTGAATCATCATTAGTGTAATACTTGACTCATCGTGAGTGTAATATTCTGGTTATATATTTGACCCATGATGAGTGTAATACTGTGGTTATATTCTCGACTCATTATGAGAGTAATATTTGACTCGTCATGAGTAATACTTGACTCGTCACGAATGCAATACTTGATTCATCGTGACTGTAATACTTGACTCATCGTGAGTAATATTCGGGTTATATATTTGACTCATGGTGAGTGTAATACTCTGGTTATATACTTGACTCATCATGAGTGTAATACTGTGGTTATATACTTGACTCATCATGAGTGCAATACTCGCCAAGATATTTTAGTTGAATGTTTCATGCATCTCTATTGTGTCTCGGTTTCGATATTTGCTCCCGAGCCTTTCTCTTATACATGTAATCGGTCTGACTTCATTAACGGTCTTGTTCAGTCTGTATGTTGCAACTCGTAAATACAACTCGTAATTTTCAGACAACCTAACGGTTTAAATTTAAATGCCACGTGTCTTGCTTTCAGTGTGCAGATCGATCGATGCATGAAAATGAAACTTCGTCTTCTCGTCGATGTTGACCTTCTGGTGTACAGCGAAGCAAAATTTCACCGTTGCTTTTGTATTGTCACGAACAGAGACAATGCAAAACAATAAATCTTCATACCGTATTCACGTAGGAGTTACATAAAAGAAGACCAACCGTACTGAAGATCTTATAATAGAGGCAGGCGGGTCTTCATGTCAGCCGAGGAAGACCCGGAACATAAGCTCGTGATAGAAGATACCTACTTCAAAGGGTTGAAAGGTCGAGTGAATCCTGCTATTGTATTGGGTCATACGCGAGCCCTAGGACGAACTACAGCGAAATATCCATTCACCCAGAGGAAAGTGCGGATGTCTACCATTCCATCTGGACAGATTATGTACAGTTGAAATAATAGGGGCCGATGCACCAAAGTAGTCGATCTGACCAATTTCTGAGTATATAGCGTAGAAGAGTAAGGTATGCGGGTCAGCGCAGTGGTGGCAGGCTGAAAATTCGTGTGGACATTAGGTAGCCACAGCGATTTTGCCGTGAGCGGCGGTGATACTAATTTTCCGAAATATATGGGGGGTAGAGGAAAATGTGAGCATTTGTGCTTAATTGGTTGAATCAGAACGATAGATATTATATATATATAATAATTGACTTGAGAATAAATATAATACAATAAGTTTAGATCTTTCTTCGACGCCACAGTGACGTCCTAATTACCCCTATTGGTTCCGGAGGAGTGGAAATCAGGACAGCCACCTATCTTTAGAATGGAACAGATTTATGGACCAAAAAATTCTGGAATCAGACCTTATCATACTGAGGTCATTTTAAGTCACTGTGAAGAAGCTTAGTGGCAAACAATCATGAAATTGCAAAAATAGGTACACTCAATAACGTATAGGCACACGTTGGATTTGGGGGTTGGGGTACACTTCGTCCTTTTAACATCGTCAAATCTACGACTACAGTAACAAACTGTATATCAACGGAAAGATACCCTTCTCGAGTCCTATGTTTGATAGACTCCTGATCCTTTGCTAGTAGAATTCTGCAAAACGACAATGACCTCAGTAGGGTAAGGTATAATGTCAGAGAGTTTCTGTTCATAATTCCTTTCCAATCTGTACAGAAGCCAAAAAGATCAGTGAGGGTAATTATGACGTCATTGTGACTTCGAAGTGTTTTCTAAATTTTTGGGAATATTTTTATTATCTAGTGAAACGTATGGGCTTTGTTTTGGTGTTTAACATCTATTGGTTTGGTTCTTCCAATTATAAACAAATGATTATGCGTTCCCCTACCCCATTATATTTCTTTGAAAATTAGTATCACCACCGCTTACAGCAAAATGGCTTTATCTACCCTATCCCTACATGAATCCTCGGCCTGTCACCCCTGGCCTAACCCACATACACTACTCTTGGCCTGTACGAGGTTCGAACGGGAGCAAATTCTAGGCTCCTTATCTCACAATGGCTCTCGGCCTACAATGTGTTTAACTCCATAACTCCTGCCAGATTGATAATTGGATTCGTCAAATCGAAAGCCGCGAACGGGGACTATAAATTCAACTCCTTGAACTACCGTCATTTCAATCTCACAAATATGTCGATTGTGTTGATGGAGTGATTACCCCAGGTCATTCCATACGTACAAAATATGAGACAAACTGGAATATCTCCAGCATATCTCAGCTTATTCGTTGTCATTTACAAAATATTCAGTGAAGGGTTGGTCAAACATGTTTAAAAATCAAAGCATAAATATAGTTAGTTTACCAAATAAATGGATGAAATAATTGTGTGTTTTTTTCGAATCTTGCATTACTGCGACACAGACAAATCACCGAGCATGAAAAATGCATCTAAGCAGAAGTAAACTGATTTGCTTCTGATTTAAGTAATATAACCACGAAAA
>JAVTVY010035013.1:0-15061 GCA_036873755.1 Hanleya hanleyi | reverse complement strand
GTAGAATTCTCAATAAATGTACACTAAAATTTAACGAAACTAGATCCAGATACAACCCAAATGATTTTTCTGTTCCATAAACTAGTTTACACCATTCACCTGGCGGTGCATAAAGTTTGGAGTCTGAGGTGGAGATTGTCAAATCGTTGACTTATATGCAGCCGAGGCCACCATACATTGCCAATTTATTGTTTCTCTGTATACGTCAACACTTTGGAATATAAGCATACAATAAACACTGATAAAGAGATATTCTTTTCTATTCTATATGGTATAAATTGGCCGTGCATGTTCTAATTCATTTCTAGAATTTCCTGTCAGTGTTCATGACAGAAACAACCAAATCAGATAATTCGATAAAACAGGCTTTGGGTGTGCATTTAAAACTTGCGAAGTTATAAACCAGAATTGAAAATACACATTAGGTATATATATTTGCTCAAACATTTTCCGGAATTCAAAATCGTTTATCACCGAGTGATAATACCGTACGGCATCATAACTGTTCTCGGAAACGATCTCAATCTCGCTAAAAGCACATATCCCTCTTGTAACGGTCCTTTTCAGGGCCACCCAAAATTTACCGTCATCCCAGTGTAGGCCTATCGGCTCCACGAAAGCATGATCATCGACATGAATCGCTCATTCTCACTAGTTGCATCATAACATATAGCCTACCCTAATTACCAAATTTAATAACGAGTTTGAATGAAATATACGTCGACTGTGTTTGTAGATATAGCATGTCATTTAGTCCAAGCATCATTTTCCGCCGCCAGACTGTCGTACTAAAAATACCTCATCGGAGATAGTCGGATGCCATGGGAATTGACCATATATGATTTTGAATAAGAGTAACTGGGTTCCCATTTTTAAAATATATGATTGCTGGCTTAAGTACCCACACACATAGTGAAGATAGTTTGATAGAATAACAAAAAATTCACCCGTGACGAGCCAAGGCTTTGGGATTTTATTTTCACGGACCACTTTCATAAAAAAAAAATTATAAAAAAAAACAAAAAAACGCCCACCCTACCCAATTATTTTTTCAAAAAATTATGCTAAACAGGAAATTAATTTTAACCAGCCTTAATACAATGAACTGTAGAAATCTTTATCATATGTAATCTTCTGTAAATCATCTGTAATCTTTGAAACATTTTATAGACCCGCTCTTACGCTTTCCTGAGAAAGAAAAAATGAGGCGCTTGACGGGTGTGACTCGCCTGTGTTACACTGTATACACAGTATGCTCGGTCAACATGCGGGACTTTTCTTATGTCAGCTACCCGATCCTCTAATTGTTTTCCCCTGAACCGGTATCAGAGTTATTTCTCTTGCTTTGAAGTTCTCTTTGTCGCAATTTCACATTTTAAGCTCAGTGCATGTGGAACCTCTCTTATTAGTTGTGATCATCTGGCTTGTTGTACGCTTGAATGGTAGAATCTCGTGGATTCCCGGGATCAGATAATCGACTGATGAAACGGAATTCGACTGATGAAAACGGAAACTCGGTCGATTATTTGTTGATAGCTCGCTTAATACTGGTTCGATTCTGACAATCTAAACTTTCCGGAGTAGCTGAAGAGATTCTCTTTTTAAATATATATAGTTTGATGACAAAAGTTTTTTAATTTTTGAGATAGTGGGCAACTGAAATTTTCGTGTCGACTTCGCTGAAATTTTTTCTGGACCGACCGACATGCGGTTTTTCTTGTCCGGAAAATTATTCCGTGGACTGACTGAAATACTTTTAGGTTTCCGGAACGCTCTACTTTCTTACGAATAAAATGATATAAAATATATGCATGTACCTTCTACCGTTTTCCTTAAAAGGGTTCGCTGAAAAAAAACGATTGAAAATCACAACATTTTCAGCTGAATCTGCCGTAAAACGGATTAGTGAAGCGAGTTAAAAACTCGGATTTGGAGACGGACTTCAGAAGATTCCGAAAATCCGGAATAAGGATCGCGGGTAAGTTTATTGAAAGATTGGTTATGTCGGTAGGTCATAAGTGTCGAATTAAATTTAAAAAGCATAGTTTGCACAAAAAATATCCTAGTTTTCAAATAAATGAATGTTTGTCATGTAATAACTTAATGTAAATGGAAATAGTAATTTTATACATATTTTTATAATCGAAATGCAGAATGACCAGGAATATACATATTTTGTTCTCAGTCATTGTTGTTCTTGGTTTTGTTATTAATATAAATTTACTAATTGATAATATAAATATAATTTAATTTATAAAATGAAGTAAAAACAATTTTGACAAGCAAAAATGATTTTGGAACACTGTTCACACACTAATTGGTCCTTTGTTCCGGAAATCCTAAAGAACAATAAAGGAGTAACATAAAAGAAATAATTTCTTTGTCTACTGAATATGTCTGTCACAAAACCAATCAGTAGAATTGTCATTTGGCTGAGCACAAGACAAAGGTTTCCAAACAGTACACCGTTTCCTACCATCTTTCCCGTCACAACCTACCATGTCTTCAAAACAATCAGGCTTACCACACGAACAAAAACGACTAATAACTTTGTTCACCGACCTAATTCTAACTATCTTTCCACTCTCATTAGTCCGTGGGAAGGGTGTCATTTTCCCATCTTCTAAACACTGAAGTAAATGTTTTCTTAGAATATGTGGATTGAAATAATATTCACGTCAAAAACGTTTGCCTCATAAGCTAAGCCCTTAACATCTACACTAGAATCTACCATTACCTCAGAAACTATGTCCTTTTCAACCTTTTTAGCCATACTGCCTATGTCTGCCGAAATAACTGAATCCGGAGCCGGAGTCACTTCCACCTCATAATCCTGGGGACGCGGTCGTTTCCGACCCGATTTCTTATTTCTTATGTTTCAAAGAATCTACAATGTCACCAGGAAATATGACGTGATCAGGTAAAACCAATTCATCCCTTGGAATTCTGGCGTGCTGATACTCCGACAAAAGAGGATAATTACCAATGCCCGAAAATCCACGCAAAATTTCACGATAATAGTAATTCTGAAGGTAGTACAAACTAAGAGCAAATGCATCAACTGGCGCTTCTTTCCAATCATTCAACCGTTTCAAAACTGCGTTCATACTTTCTGAAGAGTTATTAGTGATACCTGAATAAGGATCAAATAAACCAGGAAATCTGTCTATAAGCCAACTGCCAGAAAATTGAAGAATATCAGGTTTTAGTTGAGAATTGAAATAATCTACTACCCCTTGAGACCATTTCCGTGTTATCTGTTCCGATACGGAAAGAAAATCTGCTGATTACCTATTCTGCTCACATAATCTTTTAACGATCGTCACTCTCGGCAAGTGTTGTAACGGATTAGCGGTTGGGGATTGATTGCATGGGATTAAAACTTAACTGTTCACCAGTCTGGGCTGTGAGATGTCAAAAAATCAGTCGGTGAACAAAACTCACAATGATAAAATTCATTTTAGTTCATATAAATTATAATAATTACTGAGAACAAAATATGTATATTCCTGGTCATTTTTCAGGTACAAGAAGGTACATGCATCAAAATATACGTATTTAAAATTAATGATCAATTAAAAAATATATTTATACCATAGAAAAATACTATTTTTAGAAAAATACATTTAGTTATTACATGACAAACATTCATTTATTTGAAAACTAGGATATTTTTTGTGCAAACTATGCTTTTTAAATTTAATTCGACACTTATGACCTACCGACATAACCAATCTTTCAATAAACTTACCCGCGATCCTTATTCCGGATTTTCGGAATCTTCTGAAGTCCGTCTCCAAATCCGAGTTTTTAACTCGCTTCACTAATCCGTTTTACGGCAGATTCAACTGAAAATGTTGTGATTTTCAATCGGGTTTTTTCAGCGAACCCTTTTAAGGAAAACGGTAGAAGGTACATGCATATATTTTATATCATTTTATTCGTAAAGAATGTAGAGCGTTCCGGAAACCTAAAAGTATTTCAGTCAGTCCACGGAATAATTTTCCGGACAAGAAAAACCACATGTCGGTCGGTCCAGAAAAAATTTCAGCGAAGTCGACACGAAAATTTCAGTTGCCCACTATCTCAAAAATTAAAAAACTTTTGTCATCAAACTATATATTTTTGAAAAGAGAATCTCTTCAGCTACTCCGGAAAGTTTAGATTGTCAGAATCGAACGAGTATCAAGCGAGCTATCAACAAATAACCGATCGAGTTTCCGTTTTCATCAGTCGAATTCCGTTTCATCAGTCGAATACGACGACCCTGGATTCCCTGTTTTCCAGAGTACCGTACCTTTATTTATTTGTTATCACAAAAACATAATTTAAACATATCGATCCTACATTTGCATTTTGAGCAATTTTCTAAATTAACTGATGTTTCAGTAATATAAACACAGAGAGAAGTCGGAACCGATTTTGCATGTTTATGGAAAAATACAGGCTTTGCAAGGAGACATTTTGTCGATAACTGGACCCTCAGTCACAATAAATGATATTGATGTTGTCAAATTATTGTCAAAGTCAAAGGCCTATGTATACACATGTACGACCTAAGGTCCATCTAACGACGTCCATATTATTCAATACATAACAGTCAACATGTAGAATGCATATACGTATTCTTAAAATATAGGCCATAGTTTACAAACGAAAAAAACCTACCCATTTGACTTGAACTCGACTTTGGCAAACGACCGACTGAACCCGTACACGTGCCGGAATAGGAGTTATGTCCCCCTAGACCACCAACGGATGCTGGCGCGGAACCAATACTTCGGACGGGGAAAATCATAGTTTCAGGTCAATCTCTCGACTGGACTGGATGAGTCTCTATTTCATATGTACTATTTAATAATAATAAAATGATCTTTAATAAATATATTGATAAGTAAATAAATAAAATTAAACAAAATAAAAAAAAAAAATTAAAAAAATGAAAAACATATTTTTGAAATAGAGACTGGACGATTTGATGGGTTTCGTCCAATCTCCTGGCTTCGATTGCATATACCTTTCCATCCTCTCCCAGGGTGCTTTGCGCTACGCTGCATTTACCCCTGTAGGGGTCTCGCCATTTTTTACAGGATTCTTGTAAAAACCAAGGACTGTTCTATCTGACTGTTTTACTGATCGCAAAATGCATATTTATCTCGAAATACACTAAACAGTTATTCAATGTATTTCAAAACGTCAGTTTCACACAGTTTGAAGGCAGCTTTTTGACAAAATACCCTAGAACTATATGCTGCGGGAATATATATCGGTGAGTAGCGACTGATATCAATTCGCCCAGTGAGACGGTCGCCATGTTCGTTCACTGTGGCAACAGATGACCTCGGGTCAACTCCGACACAGTCCGTGAGACCCTTACAGCGCTACATGGAGAGGCGCGAAGCAGAACGTAATGGATGCCTGGTAGAGCTTGATACCTTTCGTCTAAACGGCTGCAGGAATGATTAGATTTGGAGCTGTTTGTAAAAAGCGGAAAACGGATCGAGGCTTGGTGAATGGGGTTTCGTCGTGTAAAGATTCCATCTGGAGGCGTGGTTAGTCTGGACGATTGACATGTTTTTACCTTCGGTCGCAATATTTGTATCAATTTCATTCTAACGCCAAACTGTGACGTCGCGGCAGTAACGTCATTCCCATTGTTGATGTCATGGTAGTAACGTCATTCTCATTGTTGATATCACATGAACGCATTGCTCCCAGCGTGCGTATATGAACGGACCAATCAAATCCTTTGAGTTGGGGGCGGGGTCAGAATACGGAGTTTTCATTGGTGACAAAAAATAAACAGTATTAGTATTGTGCATTTTGTCTTGCAAAGTTAGCTCCCTTGTGACGTTCCGTCCAGTCCCTGTTTCAAGCATTTCTTAATAGGCAGAGTTACTTCCTTTTGTCTCCCCTTTAAAATACATTATGAATACAAAAATAAATAATACAATAATGAATACATTATAAAATATTATGAAACAGGGACTATCTCTCGACTGATGAACCGTATTATTGCCGGAATTAAATTAACAAACTACCTTTCAAGGGTAGCTGTATTTAAGAATATTGTAAGAGTTGATATTGAAGCATTGTCAAGATGTAAGAAGGGTACAATTACAAGCGATATTGTCAAGATATTGAAGAAGCTTTGTCTATAACATGTGAGCAAATATACCGGTGTGATAGAAACGTACGGTGGTCCCCAGAGACCAGTGTCCGGTCTCCTATGTTTTACCTAGGGCGGGCTCTGATATCCAAGTGACCGTTTTCAGATGTCAGTTTCCGGACTGGGTTAAATCATAGCAAGCTGACACTCATATCTGAGGGACCACTGTTTCTTTCACACCAGTACTAAGTTTTAGATATTCATCATTATAGGCTTCTGGTTGATTTACTTTTTATAATGACTTCATTTGTGATGTTTCGCAGCAAATGTTTAAAAAATGAATAAGATAATAATTTATGGACTGAATGTAAAATTGTATCATTAGCGGTATTTCCGTTGCTGTAATGAATTTCAAACTTTCCAAACAATTTTAATTTCCCGAACTATAACATATGCCAGCTGATATACGTGACTTAGTTATATGTGTTATGTACATGTTAGTATGTCTTTGTGATAATTTTTTTTTATGTTTGTCCCAGGCAACGTGGGCAAGGCAACATTGTAAATGCGTGGCCGTATGGTAAATGCCCAGTGGTCCGACCAGGGCTTACCGATAACTGAAAAAAATAAATAAATAACTAAAAAAAAATTAATAATAATAATAAATAAATCAATAAAATAAATTGCTCCCATGGTTCCCTTTGTTTCTTTTGGCAAAGATGACAAATTCTCTACCACCAATGCATATAACTGTATATTCATATTCGTTAGTTTATGCTATTTGTATTTTGTATCGTGCCCATACGGGCGTTTCATGCAGTAAATTTAAAATGAATTGAATTGAATTTGGCAGCCGTGTTATCACCGGACTATTTTGGACACTTTGATGCGCAAAAGCGAAAAAAAAAAAGTGGAAAAACGACGAAAACGCAACTGTTCGGTCACGTCCTCATGGCCGCCATTTTGCTTTCACTCATGATCCTCTGCTAGTAGATGTATGAAAATAAGCCCACGGAGTGTGAGCTCTTATTTTTTGGAGATATAGGCCTATAGTTTAGAAAGTCTGGTTAGGGGCGGAAGTAAAAAAAAATCGAATCCCCCGGTATTCAGTCGTTGCTGTATTGTCCACCTTGCCAGAACCACGGAAAGTATATTCCAAAATCTGAATATTCCACAATTTGAATCTACAGATTATGTTCCTCCTCGTGGGCGTCACGGGGATTTCTTGAGAGAATGCTTAGGGGCCTACTCATTAGAGAGCACCCCCCCCCCTTTCCCTCCCCAGCGACGTCCTTCCTTCTGTAGGCGAGAATCAGACTTTTCCACTACTCTCCATTTACGCTACCCATCCCGCCTTTACCCACCCCCAGTGTGGAGCGGTTTTACCAAACTAAAAATTAATACACTATGTATCGAATTGCAGTAGTCGCTTTATTTATTTTGAGTTGAGTATTAGTTTCACAAAAAGCACAAATGTTTCAGCGTGTTTATGAATGTCTGTCTGCGTATATTGTCGGATTGTGATATCTCGTACTGTAGTTATCACTGTAAATGTTTATCCATGATTCACGATAGCATTCTAATGAAATTCCAGACAGGGATTAATAGATAGGAACTCCCGTTTTATCGATGTTTGCCCATGCTCCGATTTCTGTCCACACACGATCTAACATTCAGTTCCGGTATATCAAATATTTACCGTTACTCGATTTAAGGCCTGGATATAATTTTGTTTATATTCTTCTGATTAATATTCAATCTAATCGAACGGATTTGTCTTTATTGTGTACAGATCTAAATCGAGACATTGTCTATAATCAGATCATTTATCGTATCGAACTATAATGGAATCCCAAATTCGTGTTCCACTGATCTTATATCTTGACATAAGATCTCAGTCATGGTTTAACATGGGATTAAATACCTGTTAGTCTACATAAGGATTTAGTTAGTAGTGTGAAAAGACAGTTTCAAGTCTCAGGTTCAGATTTAGGGAGGAAGAGAAAAGGGCGTGGACAGAATGATGAGGATGAAAGACAGGAAAGTAGTAGTAAAAGAGGACGAACGGATCAGTTACCTTTGTGCTCTGGCCTTGGTATCAGGTTGTGGCGGGGTCAAAGTTCATTGAGTGCACGTGACCGGTAGTGACCTTTGGCCATGAGCATGCGCACACTACCGGTTAATATGGTGCTCATGGTCAAAGATTACTTCCGGTCATTTTCACTCAATGACCTTTGACCCCGCCACAACCTGCAACCAAGGTCAGAGGTCAAAGGTAAACTGACCGAATGGCCGCCAGTTTTGTGATTCAGGGATGCGCTCTGAATATGTCAGGACAAGTGGACCAGTGACGTCATCAATTCAGGGGCCAGAAGTCTCAACATGTTTTGAGGGAAGGGCGTAAATAATTCGGGAATGCAGTGGGAGTCATACATGCGTGGGAATTTCCGTGACGTCATCAATTCAGAAACCATCAAGTCGCAACATATTTTGGCCGAAGGGCGTCATCAAAGCATGTGTGGGGCAGTGAATGCATGAGGAGTTGTACTGTATACATACATCATTTATTGTTACCTGACTACGCTGTATAGACCTGTTAGTATTATAATAGGGAATAGCCTGTGTCATGGTACCTCTCACAAAATGTAAACATCTAAGATGGAAGTCACGACATCCGTCCATCGTTTCTGAACATTTCTGAAAGTTTCACACGTTAGTAGTAGGTAGTACGCAAGTAGACGCGATAGCGCTTCACTGCGCATGCGCAGAACCTGGGGTGACGTCACAATGGGTGGTGTGCGCATGCGTGTGTGTGTGTGGTGGGACAAGATGGCGGCCTGTGTGTGGTGGGACAAGATGGCGGCCTGTGTGTGGTGGGACAAGATGGCGGCCTGTGTGTGGTGGGACAAGATGGCGGCCTGTGGGTGTGAGTGAGTGCAAGATGGTGGTGGGACAAGATGGCGGCCTGTGTGTGGTGGTGGGACAAGATGGCGGCCATGGTGGGACAAGATGGCGGCCTGTGGGTGGTGGGACAACATGGCGGATTTTTTATGGTGGTGGGACAAGATGGCGGCCTGTGGGTGTGAGTGAGTGCAAGATGGTGGTGGGACAAGATGGCGGCCTGTGTGTGGTGGGACAAGATGGCGGCCTGTGTGTGGTGGGACAAGATGGCGGCTGTGGGTGGTGGGACAAGATGGCGGCCTGTGGGTGGTGGGACAAAATGGCGGCTGTGAATCGGCCTGTGGGTGTGAGTGAGTGCAAGATGGTGGTGGGACAAGATGGCGGCTGTGTGTGGTGGGACAAGATGGTGGATTATAGAAAAACGTATAAAAGGAGTCGATTTTTAGGGTAGGGGTGTATTTCAATCTGACTTACCTGACCTGTTTGCTTGCCTGCCTGCCTGCCTGCTTGCCTATCCGCTTGTATGAGACGAAAAGCATGAGACGTGGAGAAGATTTTCCCTTTGACCCAGCAGTACCTCCCGTTGAAGTCTTGCCTGAAGATGAGCGTGTCAGGGACATTTATCAACGTCACTGGGCTACCATACGCCATTGTTTCCACCGTGACCGTCGTCTATTGGATTTATATAATTTTCGGTTGGAGGACCTCACGTATCTTCCTACTTACGCTCAGAACATTTTTACAGATCAGGTCACTGCCTTCAAATTGAATGTGACATTTGGGTATATCTTACGGCACAAAAAGACGGACCAACTGCGGTATTTCTATCCCAGTAATAATTCGTATGTGTTTGACCAGCCATTCACCATCACGGATGCGATTTCTCTGGAGCCACTCATCGACCAATTGACTACGTTGGATCCATTGGAATGGGCTCGGTTGCAACGCCCCAATACCCAATGGTTGGTGCAAAAACGTCACATTTTTCGTCACGAAAATGAGAGATCACCCCATCGGTGCTCCTGTACTACTTCCTCCGTGGTTGCTTCATCGACGCGGCCTGTATGCATTAACAGGAGGGACTAAGGGGCCCTACAAAGACCGGAAATGTCTGTTTCGGTGTTTGGCCGTGCATGTGGACGAGTGTCACCCCCGGTGTTGTGACACAGTGGCCGATGGCTATTGGGAACAGTATTTAGAGCAGCAAGACATTGATAAGCGCTACTTCCGTGGAGTGCCTTTTAAGAATTTGGATGACGTGGAAACACTGTTCGACATTAATATCTTTGTCTATCGATTACGATGCGAGGACGATACATTTGTGGCTGAATTGGTTCGGCGATCAACAGAACGGTATGCTGCTACGATGAAAGTCAATGTGTTCGACGACAATGGCGTGAGTCATTTTTCGCTCATCTCCAATATGAGCCAGTACGCTCAGTCTTTCAGTTGTGGTCAATGCCATCGGGTGTTTCATCGCTCCAACGACTTACACCGCCACGAGAAAATCTGTGACAACAGTGTCAAGCGAGTATATCCGGGTGGCGTGTATCATAATGCACCTACTATTTTCCAGGAACTGGCCGATGAGGGTGTGATGATACCGGAAGAGGACCGTTATTTCCCCTACCGGGCATGCTATGATTTTGAGGCCCTGTTGGAGCCCATGGACATGTTTTCGGCTAAAACGCAGTGGACGCAGCGCCATATCCCCCTCAGTGTCAGCATTTCAACCAACGTGCCCGGCTATGACGCTGCTCCAGTGTGTTTCGTGTCCACGGGCGATTCCCATGAGTTGATCACCCGGATGATGGAGTATTTAGAGCAAGTGAGTGCGGCTAGTACGGAATTGTTGGTGGCCAAGTTCGAGGACGTACTGGACCAACTGGACGACCGCATTCCTGTACCCGGTGTATCGTTCAGCGATGATGAAGAGTCCGAGTCCGAGTCCGAGTCCGAGTCCCTGCAGTCGCAGCCTCTGCAGTCGCAGGATGTCCCGTTACCTAAACCGTATGCGGAGAAATTGAAAGCCCGGTTCGTGCAGTACCTGACTCAGTTACCCGTGCTTGGCTTCAACTCGGGCTCTTATGATCTGAACATGGTCAAGGAATTTCTCTACCCTTACTTGGCCCAGGCGAATACCCTCAAGTGCGTGATCAAGAAGATCAACAACCACATTGCTCTCACTACCACGTCACTGCATTTCCTCGATGTGCGAAATTACCTGGCACCCAATCACAGTTATGATCAGTGGGTGAAAGCATACGACTGTACCCAGACGAAAGGTTACTTCCCTTACACTTATATGACGAGCCTGGACCGCTTAGAAGACACCCAGTTGCCACCCCGGGAAGCGTTTTACAATGACCTGAAAGGGGAAGCTCTGCCAGAGGCCACCTACATCGAACTCCAACAAGTGTGGAACCGCCACAGCATGAAGACGTTGCGAGATTTCCTGGTGTGGTATAACAACCTAGATGTGGTTCCTTTCCTCGAAGCGGCCGAGAAAATGGTGCAACTCTTTCGTCGCCAAATGCACGTGGATATCTTTAAAGAGTGCTTAAGTTTACCGGGTCTAGCCCTTCGCCATTTGTTTCAAGAGTGTTCCACCTACTTCTCGTTGGTACAACAGAAAGATGCAGACATGCATGAATGTCTGAAGAAGAACATTGTGGGTGGACCTAGCCTTATTTTTCACCGCTACCATGAGAAGGATGTGACTACATGAGAAGGATGTGACTACACTGCCCAGTGGCAAACCCTGTGCCAAAATCATTGGCTTTGACGCTAATGCCCTCTACCTGTGGTCACTCGCCCAACCCATGCCCAGCGGGCATTATACGCGTTGGTTGGCGGAAGGTCGGCATTTTACACCGCAACGGTCACCTTACAAACATCTCGCCGACCAGTGGTTAGACTGGGAAGCCTATCGACGGGGAATTTATATACGACACCAGACCAACGCCACAGAGAAGCGGATAGGAGATCGTCGACTCCCCGTCGATGGGTTTGCCCTTGTACAAGGAACACCGACCGTATTCCAGTTTTACGGGTGTTACTGGCACGGCCACGAATGCCATTTCAGCGCTGGCCGCTTCAATGAGCGACGTGGGAAAACACCCGAAGAATTACGCGACGAAGTGGTGGCCAACGGGGATTACGTCAAAGAGAGAGGATTCCATCTCATTGAAATGTGGGAATGTGAATTTCACACCATGTGCCAGGCCCTCCCCCATTTACAACGGTTCTTAAAAGAACGTGAGTACCCCTTGAGTCGTCGGCGATTGCTCAGTCTGCCACAGATGTTGGACGCCATTCGTTCGGGAGACCTCTACGGCTTTGTAGAATGTGATTTGCATGTTCCCGACACTCTCAAGCCCCTCTTCGCCCAGTGTCCGCCCATCTTTAAGAACACGCTGGTGGGTCGGGCGGATATTGGCGACACCATGAGGACCTACGCAGAGCAGCATGAAGTACTTCAGCAACCACGCCGTATGTTGATTGGGAGTATGTGGGGCGAGAAAATCTTGCTGGGCACGCCCTTACTGCAGTGGTACATGAACCACGGTTTGGAAATTACTCAAATATATCAAGTGATACAGTACGTACCCGAGGCTTGTTTTGCGCAGAATGCTGACCTCGTGACGTCGGCCCGTCGTCAAGGTGATCAAGACCCGAGTCAGGCCATCATGGCTGAATCTTGGAAACTCACTGGCAATGGTTATTACGGAAAAACGGTAACGAACCAGGATAAGCACGTCAACGTGAACATTTGTAGTACTGCTCAAGCCCGCAAAAAAGTCAATTCTCCTCTGTTTCGATCCGTGGAGGTCATCGATGACGACCCCTATGAAGTCACTTCAGCCAAGAAGACTATCCGGTACAACTTACCCCTGCAGATTGGATGTATGGTCTATCAGGTGGCCAAGTTGAGGATGCTGCAGTTTCTCTATGACTTCATGGGTGTCTATTTTAACCCCTCAGACTGGCAGTTGATGGAGATGGACACAGATTCGGCCTACATGGCCGTCTCCAACGCCGATTGGGAGTCCCTGGTGAAACCCGAGTTACGGGATCAGTATGAAGCGGACCGCGACCTGTGGCTACCCCGACGTGAGCACTACACCTACGACAAGCGGACACCCGGCCTGTTTAAACTGGAGTGGAGTGGGGATGCTATGATTGCGCTCTCCTCTAAGACCTACTACTGTTACGGAGGAGATGAAGGAGAGGAAAATAAGTTTAGTTGTAAAGGTGTCAACCGACGTGACCCTGCCATCGACAAAGCTCTCTACCTGGGTGTATTGCAAAGCCAGGCCAGTGCGAGTGGCACTAACCGAGGATTCCGGGTCGTCGACCACCAGATGCGCACCTATATCCAGCAAAGAGACGCCTTTACTTTCTTTTATCCCAAACGAAAAGTATTGGCCGACGGTGTGAGCACCACTTACTTGGACTTGTAAAAACAATGTGGAACTATAACTGTTGATACACGAGTTATAAAACTGTAAAAGTCAGGATGGCCGAGTGGTCTAAGGCGCCGGTATTAAGTGCTGGTCGGTGATTGCCGTACGTGGGTTCGAATCCTACTCCTGACAGAACTTTTTTTGTACCTTAACCACTACTATTCTATGTGTACATACCCCTACTATTTGTACCCTGTATTCTATTTGTATATAGTCAGTAACTCATTCTTGTTGACTTAAATAAAAAAAGTCAAAACATTTTTTTGTGTTTTTTTCATCTTTTATTCAACAATGAACGTCAGAACAACAACGTCATAACAATAACAATAAACAAGTGGCCTGCGCGCGCAGTACATTTTTTAAGTTAACCAGAGAAATGGCGCATGCACATTAAAACGAGAGGCCGTCCAGTCATAGACCAGGACATCACGGTCTTCGGCTTGACAATAATCATCAAACATATGTACAATGGTGGGCATAGAATGTCCTCTACTCCGGTGAGTGAGATAAAACACACAGTATTGTCCGCACACACTACTCAAGGGTCCTTGTAATCTTTGCGTATTCCAACGCCACTCTGTCGTAGAGACGTCCATGAATTTCACCAAATCGGCATGGAGGGGTGCAAGTCCGTAGGAATCAAAATATTCGCCTTGGCCTAGGGTGTCCACGTACACAGCTATCCAATGTTCACCGGGTCGACTCCTCGTGTCTGTATTCAGGATGTAGGCTGCTGGGGTGGTGGAGTGGGTGGGAAACACATTGCGTGGAAACACACCTCGAAAGGGGATCTTCGCATCTCGCTGGAGTATGTTCATCAGCTGCTCTGTATCCATCTTAGGTGGCGAAGTCACACAGCACGTTTCTTTGGTGATCCACGCTGATGACGTTATCAAACACGGCGTAGCAAATCACGTTAATGGTGTTGACTAGAGCGGTGGTGAAACGCAGTTCCAACCGTAGGTTTCCTTTCTTGAGCAAAGCCAGTTGATGATCGTGTTCCAAGGTGGGGGTGAGGTCGAAGGCGAACAATGTGTACCCCTTCCTAAAGTCTTCTCGACTGATGGTATTGCCTTCGTCCTGGTTGTTTTGTCCTGTGGCTGTAAACAGGTTCAGGTAGGTCCGCACATAGTTTTCGTTAGTAAAGTCCGGTTGTAATGGACGGGCTGGAATTTGATGACCGGCCACGTGCAGTGCCACAAAGTTGATGTTGAAATGCTCAAAGTAGAACGGATTCTCAGTCAACTGTCCATTGAATGCGGTGTTGCTCACACACGCCAGGGTAAGACGTTTAGGCAGATCCCCTAGAAATAAATTTTCTCTGTTGGCCATCATCGTACCTGCTGGCACAGAGAACACCTTGGTCTGTACGCGTCGGATGGGGTACTGGGCTGGTTTTTTCGCTAAGGCTTGCATGTGACTCAGCAACACGCCCTGTTGCAAATCTACCGTACGCACAAACAGGGCTGCATCTTCAATGACGATGTTGTATTGGGCACCCCCGGTTGCACTGCCCATTAAGGCGAACGCGGGTAGGGACCGGATCAACTTGATCTTGATGGATACACCGTTCATCATGTAGCGG
>JAVTVY010035012.1:0-15439 GCA_036873755.1 Hanleya hanleyi | reverse complement strand
AGATGTTTGTATCTAATACCGCTCAAACCGGTAGTAGGCCGTGTGGTGATGTCATTCAAGATGTCATGTCATCCATGTCCACATGAATAGCCACAATAAAAGCCTGGTTGAGATACAAATCATCAGAGTGATCATTTTTGTTCTTGTGGTGCTTCCCGATATGCGGTCAGAATATTGACCTGTGGAGGCCATATGACTTCTTGTCATTACTCCGGCATCTTTTTTCCACCACCTTTACATATTGCATTTAATCAAAATGGTTACGAATTATGCAGTCCTATTGGCAGATCCCTATACATTTTCCTGTGAATATGCGTGTACAAATGCGTGTGTAGAGCCAACAACTATTTCAATGTTTGTTCGAGCGTCCCAAATTCGCCGAGCGTCCCACACAACATCACCCATACGATTGAGTATTCTTGACAGAAATCTCAGACACTTCCAACCGGAGTTATTTTCCTGGACCGAGAAGAGTATAATCGAATCTAGATTCTTCATACATGAAGTGTTAGTGGTCCACAATGATTCTCGTCTGTAAATAATGTAAGAAACGGACGTCCAGCGTTTAAAAGATGTTTTATCCCAACTGGATGGGGTCGCCTAAGTCCTTCGATAGTTCATGGGAACACGATAAACATCACTTGGTCTATTTGAATACATTTCTCCAGTACATTCGATAGTTCAGTTCAACAGAGATTTGTAATTACAAGTTTATCCACTTCCCTATACGCTCTTTTCATTCTCACAGAGAAATCAACAACTCATTCATTGAAATCGATAAGATGTGTGCTGTCGGGAGTATTTGTATAAGAAATATCCACACGGTTTACAGGATGAATCCATATCGATAATCTATAACCAGGGATGTCTAGGCAACTTGTATCAGTTTACATCATTCTCGTTGTATTCCTTTTCCCGAAGCAAACGAACATGGTGTAGTATCTAAAGTGTACATTGGCCCCTCAGCCTCAAAATCGTTATGTTTGTATACGACAACATATAAACGCTTCAATAAAATATAAGAATTCTGCCACTGCGGATCAGCCTTCGTCGAGATACTAGCATTACCAAATAAGTTTCAAACATTCCGATATAAGCTTACGGCTCGCATAAGTATACATTCATTCAAAGGTTGAGGAAAGGAAAATAACTCGGATTTTTTTTAAATTAGTGCAGATCCATAAGTTAATAAGCATGAAGCAAACTTTGCGTTTCAACGTTGTTCAAGATGTACCAACCCCGACCAGAATACAATACATGTTGTTGGACATTAATGAAATTGTCAGTACGCCGGCATCTTTTTCCATCCGCCTTTACATGTTGCTTTTGATTACAATGGTTGCAAATTGGGCACTCCTTCTGGCATACCTCCATACATTACCTTGTGAATATACGTGTACAAATGCGTGTTTAGAAAAAAGATACGGCCTGGACAAGAAATTCTTGACGGACTAGACAAATAACCATAACTCTGTGGAAAATCATCGAAACGCGTCAAAAACCGTCAGTGCATATCGACCATAAACTAAGCATCTTCCATGAAATAGTAACCGAGATATGGACCGGACTATAAATTGTTGATGGACGGACGACCATACGACCGTACGACCTGGCGAACATGCCAATTACAAGACCCAGCAGCCCGATAGTTCACTGGAATAAACGCACAAAAGTTCATTGTGTAATACATCAAATGAAGCATGAACCAAAATGGATGGGCGTTAAATGAGAAGACAACGTCTTCAAAGACAACGTCGTCTTTACGAGAGAACAGATATCGTGTCGTCAGAGGGATACAATTAATACCCGTCGTAATATTTATACTACTGTAAAATTGTCTGTCAACAAAGGAACATTCCCTGAATAATAACCCTTGGATTTAGTGGCACAATCAAGAAATGTAGATGACGCTTAACACCGAAGATCATTTTTTTGCACCGAGATTATTAATTATAATACAGTCAATTATTTCTCAATGATGAATTGTTGCGCAGAGAACCCAGAAAGGATACGTATCTTTATGGTAGGTGTCCATGCGCACCAAGTTCTTCCTTGTCGAAGTTTGAGAGTTTTTTAAGCAGCATATTATTTTCCCGAATCATTTCACATCCTGGACGGCTCCATTTCAACAAAATATCGTGTATGGGGATGCATGTGTCTTTGAGTCCAAAGAAGCATGAGTTCTCCCCAAACGTCTTGGTGTTTTTCCATCTCAGCCACGCTGATATTGTAGCAATACGGACACCTCTAGTTACATGATCAAATATTATAGTCAAATGTTAATACATTTTAAGGGTTTGTCCTGGGTGCGAGGGCTCGCGAGGGCAAGGACGACCTTGTAAGTCTATACAACATCATGCAATCTAATATCTTATTTATTATACCCCTTCAGACAGAAATGAATGTAAACGAAATCAATAAAAGAACACATGTGAATATATGAACAATTTCGTCCACGTTGAATGCCACTGAGAGATCATTAATATTCCTGTTATATCCCCACTACCAAACGTTTTGCGCTATCTCCGAACGACAAAAAAATGAGAGCTGACACTCCGTGATTTTATAGTTTATCATATCGGGGTCATTATGAGCTTATTTGCATAACCCCTCGAGTAGAGGATCGTCGGTAAATTCAAAATGGCGTCCACGTGGGTATCAGAAAAATGATGTTTTCGTAAATTTTCTTCAAAATTTCTGATTTTCCGCAATGAAAAGTGAACAAAAACTATTTTATTTTACATCACATTAATATTTGCTAATTTATCACGCAATTTTTGGGGAGGAATTGCATGAATGAAAAATTCGAAAAAAATCTGACCGAAAAAATCGACAAAGAAATGTCGTTTTTGAAAATAACATCACTGTGACGTCCCCAATAAGGCCATCTTGGCAAAAACCCAGGTCAGATAGGGTTAAGACCCGCCGTCCACAAATTTATAAACAAAAATTTGTTCCAATATGATGGCACAACTCTCCAACAATATCTAAATATATTGGACACTTGTGAGTATAAGCAATATAGTGAGGAAAACCACACTGTTGTATAATAAAATTTAATATATACTCACCAGAGTCTGTCCCACAACACTGCAAATACCAGATGAATGTCATCGATGTCATTATCAATGGGAGAGCCATGTTGATACTTGCCGACCGACACAGAATAGTCCTGAGACCGATCTGAGAGGTCGCTCGGAATTCTTGCTTGAGATCTGGGAAGAAGAGTATTATGGATGCGAAGGTCTGCATGGATTTGTTCTTGTCATCCGACTCTAACTGTGTATCGGGACACTGTTTGCTGGATGCGATATAATCATATCGACCTCAGATCGTGTTCGCTTTGCCAGATATTGAGTATTATACTTGATTGGCAATTATAATTGCAACGGTGGAAATTACAGAGTGATTTCGCGACAATATTAATTGGTCATATGTTTTTTCCACATTGAACGTTGGAGGAAGTTTGAGGTTGATGTGATTCGACGCTTTGCCGATAGTAGGCATGGACTGAGAAGCAGACATTTCTTTAGAGAGAATAAACGAGAGCAATGCTTTATCTGAATGAATTTCGAGCCCTCTTTTGGTATAATGTAGCTGAGGCAATGGATTCTGTCTGCAATTTGAGTGTAAAACTTGAAACACATAGCGAAATTACAGTTCTGTTTGACTCGGTACATTTAGAGCCGGTGCGATGGATAACAATATCCTTCTGATATCCTTTTTCTTAAGGGATATTCCTACGAAGTAGGCTCTCATTTGCAAATTGTCCGGTGATGAGTGAGTGAGTGAGTGAGTCCATCCGAATCCTTTCGTCGGCAAAATAAGGAGAACCGTTAACATTAGAATCTTGATTTTTGGCATGAACGTGCATTAGGGGACTGTTACCAGCAAGTTCTGAGCTGACCTGCTTTTGATGAAAATTTGGTGACCTATTACATTATGCGACCAAATATTCTTATTTTTCACACCGGCCTTAAAAACATCTGAACGTGGTCTTGCATGTGCCTCAACAATTTCAGCTGCGACAAGCGAATCTTTAGAAATCTTGAATCATAATACACCGTACAATAAATAAATCACTAACTTCATTCGGTAAATGTATCATATACACCCTTGTTCTTCAGATATAAGGGTGGTTCATTGGAATCGAACTCATCAATTTGGTTTTGGGCAGTGACCGGTATATGCGTATTAAGGATTTTTGACAGTCACAGAACATTAGGAGCGTCTTACATTTTGATGATAAAATATCGACGTGTCCAGCCATTTCAATTGTTTTATCCATGCAAATACCCACATATTTTTTAAACAGAAATGTACTGGCTGGGCTGATCAGTGTCCACGGTAATATGAACTGTGAGCACTCACGGGTTCTGGTACATGTAGGCACCGTCATGATATGACTGAAACAAGGTTGAAAACGACGTTAAACCCCACTACTCACTCACTAAGAAAATATTAGATCTCATTCATTCTTTAACCTCAGTAATGTATACATCCCGACACTAATCATAGACATCGGAAACAAGAGCGCGGACCCAATCAAATCAAATCTCGACAGATAATTCCTTCGGCCTGTTTGCACCAGTATACGAGGAGAGTGGAAATAACCACCTTTTTCCGGACTTGTCTTACGGCTAGATGCCGACAGGTGATCCAGAGGTCGATGTTCGTGCTATTTCAGCTTTGTTATGACAGCTAACATCACCCACGCCAGGATCAAAGCCTTTTCGCTCGGGTTTCCATTTTTTGCAAACCGATTTAAATTGGCAGTCTATGTGTGGGAATCACTCAGATTCTTCTACTGGTGAGCTCCTGAACGGTGCTTTTGGTTGGCTCTAAATTCGTATACGTAATAGGCATTAAAGAGCTCGGAATACGTACTTACCGATATGTTGATATTCTGCCATCCAGAAATGGGTAGATAACTATGTCGTGATAGAAAACCGTGATCATTCTTGTAAAGATATGGGAGCAGATATGAGGTTCCATCTGGGCTATCGGTAGTTATCTTCAAATCCAGTGAAGAGGGGGTATATATACTTCACAGCATTGCTAACAAGGGATTATGTAGTGCTCGGAGATCGTCTATATAGCGTTTGGTGAATGAGAAAGAATGGGCTTTACAATGGTCAACTTTTGACAATTTGTACTTATAGACTTTGGTTTGTGGTATTGCCGAATTTCACACAGATATTATTAAGGAGAAATTCAAGAAATTCTATGAACATAGAATGGTATCCTTCACGTGCAGTAGAAATGAAGATGCCTTATGGCTTCTGACATTAACTTGCCCGTTTACCGTCTCTGACATTATCTTGCCGGTTAACAGTTCTATTGAAAACAGATATTATAAATGAACTAAGGTGTTATTTGAGGTCATGATGAGGAAGAGTAGAGAGTCGAGAAATCCCAAGTAGATGCATGTGTATAAGGTATGTGTCTTTCGCCATCTAGTTCTGCGGTAAGACTTTTTGTTTTTTTTTGTTTTTTTTTAGTATTCACATGCAATGGACATCTGAATTTCATGAAATCGCTGACATCACCCACACCAAGATCAAAGTCTATTCCATCTGCGCTCTATTTCTCGGACATCGACTTCAATTACCAGTTTCTGCATAGGGGTCACTAGAATGCTCGGCCATACTCGATTAACTCACGAACATTTACTGAAAACGAAACCAGCCCCAAGGTGTATTCCATGCCACGAAGATCTCACAGTGAAACATATTCTAATCGACTTTATAGATTTTAAGATTGTAAGAGAATCTTTTTATCAAGCAGCTGCTTTAGAAAATGTTTTTAGTCGAGTAAAAGAAGACTGTAGCTTTGGTTATTCGAGAGAAAACGCTTTTCTCTAATGGACGACGGCTGGATTATGAATGACGGACTAGACGCTTGTAATTGTTATATAAGTTTTAATGTATGTACGTGTATTTGCTGTGTTGTGTTGATTACTTCTCGATTGCTGGGTTGCTGACTTGTTTTTGTTGAAATACTTAGAATTTGGTTCGATTGTCGCTATATAGCTGAAATATTGCTGAACGTGACGTTAAACCTTAATATTCTCTCTCTCTCTTTCTCTCTCCCGTACTCGTAATAGGCATTAAAGATCTCTGGGTACATATCTAGCGATATATTGATGAACCCCTTGCGAATTGTGGTTGGAAAGCACGAAGAACATTCAGATGAAAGCACGCCCGCGCTCAATTCATCAGATAGTCACGAATGTGTCATTGTCAATCAATTATCATTCCATGTATTATAACGTCTGTCAAAGCGGTCCTATGTATAAGCATAGAATAAACGTTGAAATAGCATATGCATATCATGCTTCTTCAAACTGGTGTTATATTTATATGTTAAACAATTATTGCTAAATATCAGATGGGCAAATTATGCCTGTTACCTTACTCGTCAAATTGAACATCGAAACCTCTTTCAGCAAAAATATAGGACCAAGCCAACATCGCTTTGTGAAATTAAAGGTTGGCATACAGTGGATTGATGGCGTGTGGGTTACTTTAATCATTATTTTATTAAAAATATCAACGACACACCAAGTTGCTTAACGTTGGTGGAGCACATCATGCCTGCAGCACGTGTCAAGCAGTCAAGCAAGGTGACTGGCCACCTGCGTCGCACGCGCTCATGCCACATACATGTGTGGGATGACATATCCCAGACGCGGTTACCGTACGAGTTTTACGCTGTATTATATGGGATCGATCTCCGTAACTAAAATAGATACAACCGGCATCAGATCACACGCGAATCGATACAAGTGTTTCTATTATAAATGAAAAGGATGTCCGTTCGGACATGTGTACCACTGTTTCAGATCCAATAACAAACACCATTCTAGATAAGCGTTCAGTTGTGTTGCAAACCACAGACTTGTGGTTGGTGAAATGATAGCACTCTATTTGGGTGCAATATAAACTAGCTCATTACTTTTCGTATTCTTGTTAATTGTGAAGGAAACATGCTGGTAATTCATCACGTAAATGTGAACATTGCATCTTCAAAGTATGTTTAGCAAGCCTACAAATGTTCAAGGATCTGCAGTAACAAGCCTGCAAAGTTTCAGGAACATCCACTCAAACATCTATGAATAGTTGATTTTTCTTGGGTTCCACTTGAAGACTCTAATTGATTGCGAACATGGCAAAGCCCAAAACATAATAAATTTGGCAAAAAAAAATTATCTAACGAACAGCAGGAGCACATCTTCGAAGCATGTTTAAGAAGCCTGCAAAGTTTCAGGAACGTCCATTAGTTGATTATACTATAGTACCAATGGTACTGTAGCGCATTTCCACTAGGGTTAACTCTTACCCTCAATTTACTAAGTTCACGTTTTCGCTGCCACCATATACTACTTCAAGGTAAGATATTCTCGTTTCTCTATCGCTCTTATTCTCTTATTAAAGTGTCTGCTTGTCGTATTACTTATCTTCCAGTTAATTTTGTCTTTTACCCATGCTGGTTAGCTCTGTTCATTAGGGTTCACTGCTATCTTGTTCATTTATTTTTTTTTGTTAATTGTCTCCTGTTAACTTCACCTGTTAATTTCTTCCTTTAATCTCTGTTGGCTTTCATCTGTTACCTTCTTCTGTTAACTTTACCTATTTTCTTCACCTGTTAACTTCTCCTGCTTATTTAAACTGTCCTTGGTAACTTCTCGAGCTGGATTACTCTAAGGAGACGCCGCCAACAGGTAGGTTCGTAGGATTACACCTATTTTAATTGCTATAGCTGTAACTCGTTACGTCAGCAGGTCTGATCTCTGTCACAATACTTTATGATATCTTACTCTTCCTTATCTTTAGAAAGCATCAATTGTCTGGACAAGTTCTTTAAACTGAACATCAACAAGTCTTGAATTTATTTACAAGTAGTACAACATCAAATGGTATGCCAGTTTTGAGCCTATAATGCTCTATCACAATTATTGGCTCATATGGTAAAAGTTCCTAGGGTAATTTCTTCAGGGGTGATATTTAGTGGTGAAACGTAAAAGTTCCTAGGATAATTTCTTCAGGGGCGATATTTAACTAAAAAGATGGACTTGAGGTAAGAAGTTCCTATGGATACTATATATTGTGATTGCCTGTTGCGGACCAACTTGTTTCAGGAATCTGAGGCTCGCTCAGCATTGCTGTGGATATCTGTGGCTCACTGTGGATTTATTTCTTTAATTTCCGCCTTACGATAATTTTCTTAATAAATTCAGACGAAACTTGACTTGTGTTGAATTTAATTTCAATATCAGTCACTAAGACGTGCTCAGATTTTCTGTGGGTGACTGGTTGACTGCAGCTCGCTGTGGATGACTGGCTCGCTGTGGGTGACTGAGGCTCACTGTGGCTCTCTGTGGATGTCACTGAATTTAGTGTCCAAATTTTCTTCCTATGTTAATGTTATTTTGTAAATTTATATATAACTTGACAAGTCCAGCATTTCTCAGTATGTATTATACTGAGATTAGCCCAGGTTTGCTGTGGCTCGCTGTGGGTGACTGCTGCTCGCTGTGGATCACTCAGGCTCACTGTGAATAACTGAGGCTCACGGTGGGTTAAATCCTTATATATCGTTATTTATAGATTAAACTTATTCAATTTAACTATATCTTGACTTGTTTTGTCTTTACCATGGATGCTTGTATCTTCGGCACTAAGCTTCTTTGTATGGGGCTTGGCTGCACTGGCAGAGATGTTCACTCTTCGCCTCTCCGAGACCGAGTGATTCTCCATTGATTGATTGAAATTGTAGTTTAAGGGCCGCTTCCCATTCGGATTTCGCGGCCCATCAACTCGATGTTTTATTCGATTCTCGCGGTACATTACGTTGTTTATTGAATATCTTTTCCAGCGCTAAATATATAAATAAATAAATAAATAAATAGATAAATAATAAATAACAATGAGAGATTAGTAGGAGATATAAATAGAAGTCAATAGGAATCGCTATATGTACAAGTTCGTAAGTCTCTTTCTGTTTTTTTGTTTTTTTTCTTTTTTTCTTTTGGTTAAGTTATACTGGTAATTGTGAGTTCACTGTAATCGCGTGTATGATTCCTTTGTCTTGGGACCCCATAGTACGCACAAAGCCGTCCAGAAAAAACTGGGAGAACCAGGGCGTCTTCAGGGTTCTTAGAGCCGACTTCCCGACTGACGCCCTCGGGAACAGGGGGGGGGGGAGGTCCTTCCAGAAATCTGTGCCTGTAACAATTGCTTGGAGTGTGTATTGGGGTACAGAACGGCAGGTCTACGTTCTATATTGTGAAAGTCAAAGGATCATATTCTGTGTTGAGGCGTCAGTTGGGTAACATCAAAGGGGTAGCGTGTCCGGAGTGGTCTAGGGTCGAGTATTCTGATTCTGGGTGTTCTTGCTATGCGGCGTTGTCACTCAAGGCGCTGTTAGTATTCTTGTAATCGTCATCCGTCTTCTGTTTTAGGTCTTGTCCAACTCGTCTATGGTCTTCGGTGTGCCTGTATCATATGAAATAGAAGGCTTGTAGTCATTCTTGTTTTCTATTGTTTTTCGATGCAATAATTTGATATATCTTCCTCACAACAACAGGCACCCCCCGACCGTCGGTCACATAATATGAATAGCAATATATAATTAAGTGAGTAAATAGATGGACAAATGGATAAATAACTAACATTTCGATGGGTTCAGTACTTGGTGAATACACAAATAAACAGCTCTGTATTATTTCTGAATGCATTATCGTTTGATGGCCATAAAGAATTTGTAGGACAATGAGATAGACGGCCCTCAGTATCAAGGTAACTCCGCCATCACCATTTCCTATATTTTATGCCGAATACTGCTCGCTATATGCGATTTGGCCGTGCTATTGTTGTCGTGAATTCAATTAGATTTGGCCATCGTTTGTTTTGTAGGACAGTGGAACAGACGGCCCTCAGTATCAAGGTAACTCCGTTGTTGCCATGCCTATTTTATTTCTAAATGAGTCTGTGACATTTTGGCCGGATGTTATGTATGGATAGTTATTATGGCCATAATGTTTTGTATGGCTATGGTGCACACGGCCCTCAGTATCAAGGTAACTCCGATGCAACCATACTATTTGTTTAAGTCAGAAGAATGATTTGGCCTCTATCAAATCGTGTGATAGTACTTGGTGTACTAGTGATTGATTATGTGGAAAAAAAAAAAAAAAAAAAAAATGTTGACTGCGCATGCATGGCGGTAGTATTATATACTGGAATAATAACCAGCAGCTTTGATAAAATTTATTAAGGACTTGAATACCTGATTTCTAATGGGGGGGCTTATGGTTTAATATCGCTGATAATGTTAAGGGAGTGTTGGATTTTTTTAATTCGTTTCTAAGTGCCTCACGTTGTCGGTTTTGGATTGGGCATTCAAGCAGGACATGTTCTATTGTTTCTTCTACATTGTTGCATGCGGTACAGAGTGGTGAGGTGTTTTTCAGAAGCATGGACAGATGTGATTTAAGTCCGGTTTTGCCTAGTCTTAACCTGGTGATAATGCGGTCGTCGCGTTTGCTGTCTAGCTGGAATCCACAACTCCGTCTTTTCCCCTTATCTAGAATACTATGTAGCCATCTACCTCGGTTTTCTTCGTTCCATTCTTTTCCCCATTTACTATCTATTCTAGTTCTAATGATGGAATTCAGTTCTTTGGTTCCTAGTCCTATATGCACGGCAGGTGCAGTTTTGGTGAGGCTATCTTTGGCTGTCCTATCGGCGGCTTCATTTCCCCTAACGTCCACGTGGGCGGGAATCCAAGCTAAAATGGCGTCAATGCCATTGTCTCTTATTTGTGTACATAGAATTTCTATTTCGTGTATGAGGTCAGGTCTGCTGTTGGATTTGGAGTTCTCTATAGATACCAGTCCGCTTAAGGAATCACTAAGAATAACGGTGGAAACCGGTCGGTTCTGGAGAACCCATTCGAGGGCCTTGATTATGGCGACTAATTCAGTGGTGTATACCGACATATTGTCTGGTAGTTTGAAACCTTCGTGGATGTCAAGTTCTGGAATAACGAATGCAGAACCTGTATTGTGACTTGTGTTTTTGGGAGCTGTCTGTATATATTTTCAGGCGATTTTTCCAATGTGTGTCAATATATTCTCGGGCAGTGACCCTTATATGCTCCGGGTTGTCCTGTTTGGTGATGAGGCTATGTATATTCGTGTCCACGTGTGGTGTGATTAGTTGCCATGGTGGTCTATTGACCTTGTCAGTGTCAGAGATACAAGAGATTGGAATGTCGTGTTCTTCGAGTAATCATTCTATCGTGTAACCGAGTGGTGCAGAATCTTTTTCCCATTTGTTTTTAGGAATTCGTATTCGGTTTTAGGGCCAAAAATTTTGTGGCATGGGTGGCTTTCGCCCTTGGCTATTGTTTTCCCTGCATATTTCATTGACAGCTCTTCTCGTCTTAAATGTAAGGGTTTTTCATTAGTTTCTATTTGTAGACTGCATAAATGAATTCCTTTGAATTCCTTGGCTATTTTTTCCATAGATTTTCGCGCCCTTTTATACTGTTTGGTTGTTAACCAGTGACGTAACTTGCTATGGCCTATATCAGAACTGAATGGGATGAAGTGTTTTGATTGGCCGAAAAATGCAGACTGACGAAAATCGTGACGTCACTCCACACACTACACAAATGTCAACATGGCAAACGACAGGATTTACCGTAATGCCGGGAAGGCTATGACTTATAAAACGCTAATTTCCACATGGAATTCAAAGATCTTAGCCGGAATAAAAGTAAGCTATAATTCTATCACATACAAATTCATGTTGACTGTTCTCAAACTATATCTAAACGCGATCTTTGTATCCGTAGAACAGAATTGTCTGAGCCAAAATGGCAACGGTCTTCACCACGCTATAAAGCGTGAATCGCCGTTCCGATCAGTTCAAGAAATGTGAGATATCTCCGTAAATCGCGATGGTTCGCATCAGATAAATGTTAGCAGGAATACTGTAATGAGTTATAATTTTCAGTTTTCAGTTATGGGCAATGAAAATCTCGCTAAAGTCGTCAAATATGAAGTCTTCTGCAGCTCAAATTGGTGCGCTCGCATATACACAGAATGCGAGAAATTAGCTGCCAATGTTTTCGTCAGACGGCCAAACGAACTTTGGAAAATTATTTCTCCGCTAAATCTGCATCTTGAAACTTCATGCTTCAAGACAATATACTTGAACATGTTTACTTTCATGTACTTACTGAATTTTACATAAGGTGGAATATTCGGGGTATACATTTACAGTTTTATACCGTTTGGAGTCGATGTAAACAACGCCGTTTCTATGGTGATATGGTATCCAGAAGCCGTGCGAAGTTTAGAAATCGCTGTCTCAGCCAATACTGTGCCAAGTTCTACCAAACTCAAACTACAATATGTATATCTAATATACTTTACAGTAAAAATACTAACTTGTGAAAAGTTAAACGTTTACACCAAGAAATCAAAGGCTATATTCATCAAGGGGGAGGGGTGAATAAGTCACCGGCCTGCTAAATATTTGACAAATGAGGCTCTCGACGGGTGAACCTAAATATCGAATTATAACAATCATAGTACATCAACCGCACTGGTGGAGCTAGTTTCTAAAATAATACTCGCAAGTTATTTTCGTCACAGTACATTGTAATTGGTGGCGAAGCTGGCAAGGTACAAAACATCATAATTTTGACACATTTTAATATTTTATCTCAAAAATAGCAGGTGCACATATTCAAAGCATGTTTAATAAACACTTCAAGAACATGCAGTCAAAATCTAGCAGTAGTCGATTACACAATTTAGGTGTCGCAGACAGACGTACGCTCCGACAGACGGACGGACGGACAGAGTAATTACTGATGTGCAAGTATATAGAGACCAATGTAAATAATTAGTCCGGGAGCCACTCACGAGCACATGTCATTCCCCCCAGGCGTAGATTTTGTTTGACTTTTTTTCTGGAAGATCAACATCTCCCGGTCAATTAAATACCCGATGTAGATATCTACGGTGGTGCCTAACCTTGCTACATGCAATTGTTTCATGCTGAATGGTTTTGAAAAATTTAAACTCGAAATCGGGGTAGGGATAATTCAGCCCTCATATTTTTATTACCCCTGCGCTTCGCGATCTGAAACTTACAAACATTTACTTCCGAATAATGACCTTTCAAATAAAACAATCCGAATTTCTCTAGCTAATTTGGCCACGTCATAGTGACGTCGTAAACTCCAGGAGAATTTCTCTCATGATTTTTGGTCAATATTTTCTCCGATTTTCTCTGTTTGTTTCACAGTAATACTTTCCTGGCGGTATTTGACATATAATCTTGAAAAATATATGTCTCCCGTTTAATTCTGGACCAGATACGTCTTTCTACTAAGTCCCATTTGACCTCAGCATGGTTTCATATAGATGCTCTCCGGACATGACACCATTAGAACCGAATGGGGATAGGGGTGATTACCGTCCCATGTTTTCCTTAGTTCGAAGTTTATCGTACTGAAATGCTCCACGCATTGCTTTTGGATATTGGCCTGAAAGATGGAGTTATCAGACTTTCCGTAACTGCTTTAGTTTCGTCACTATGACGGCATGAATCTAGAAATTGTATTTTTCTTTTATTTGTGTCTGATTATCGCTCCTTGTTCTGTTTTTACTATCATTATTTCTATAAATTGTTACGTTTATATCTGGATAGTGTGTCAAATGGTTTCATTTGAACCAAGTGTCGTACAGAAGTAAGTTAATATGATTTTGTGGGTGACAAACTAATATTCTGGCGTGAAATAAGACAGAAGAACAAAAATCGGGGTTAGTTGGAATTTCTCACGTCTCTTGTCAAACTCAAAGTTACATTGCGAAAACTTGGTATATAATGAATTTTGCATTGGTATATATAACTTTGATACAATCACAGCAAGGGGCTGTGAGGAAACATTAATTGTAATGAATAAGAAACGAATTTATTGCTGGAGATTGTCTGTGTGCGCAATCTTGTTTGCAATAATCTATGGCTAGAATCGAAATGGCGACCGTGTTGGGATGATCTGATATCTCGGTAAACTAAGATAGTATAGGGGCCGTGAGGATACTTCATAGTCTCCACATGAACACTGCAATAAAAGCACGGCCGAGATATTTATGCTACGTTCGAGAATCCACCGCATTCTCGGGTCTGAATGTGAGGTACCAAGGGAAGCTTTCCTGTAGAGTCATATGCTTGCTCTTTAGTTGCCAGATGTCGTCAAATTTCCCCACCTTTTTTCTGCATATCGCTCCAATTTATTACCTGTATATGCTAGGTTTCTGCTGGTGGACTGTTAGTCTCCGAGGCCCGCCCTCTGTGCATGTCATTCGACAAGTATGTGTAGGTTTATTGTTTTGGTGGGAAATTTAAGCCGTACGACGTCGGGCATTACAGGTTAGTTTTTCAGGGTATTCTTGCATTTACCAGGTTTACCCCATGTTGATACGTTTACTCCATCAGACGTCCACGACGCTCATTCATTGACATCAGACAAGTTATTTGTTTGAGCTGATCTGTCACCACAGCACCCGAGCTAGCGTATCTAATTCCGCTTAAGCCGGTTCTAGGGGCCGCGTGGATATTTCATATTTTTCACATTCACGCGGCTGAGACACTAAGGTTACGTCTGAGAGTCCACCGTATTCTCGGATCTACTGTCTGAATTTGAAGTGCCGAGAAAAGCTTGTGGTTGAGACATATGGTTGCCCTTTAGCGCCAATTAATCACATTTATATACATCTTAGTTTGCCGAGACTGACCTGAAATTTTAAAAATATTAAGAAGAGGGATCCACAAATACCTGGCGGCGAGATAACGCAGCCGTACAATGCAACTGGATTTTAGCTAAGTTTTGATTTTGGCTATAACATGTGAGGCTGTTCAATCTAATTAAAACTAAATCCTATCTCCTCCCCCCCCCCTTTGGATATGTCGCTTGAAGGAACTAACAGGCTTGCAGTAACTCGAGTGTCCACCAATCCTGGGAACGCTTCATAGTGCTTTGAAGGGAACCTTTATGGTAGAGAATCTTTGGTTGGCTCAGTCGACTTAAACATGTCTTTTCATGTTTCCGCGGTCCCGGCATTATGGCATGCAAGTGGGTTAGTCCAGATGTGATCACAATGTCATAATGCGATTAAATATTCATGGTTTGGGCGCTTAGAGCACCAAATTCAGTTGGAATACTTTAAATTTTACATAGCGACATGTACGATTGGGGAGCATTGATAACATATTAATTTATTAAGATTGGGGGTTGTTTATGTATAGAACATCGTTGAAAACTGTTTTTCTTGTATTTATTTCGTACACACTGGAATTGGGGCTGCCGTACGAAATAGGTTTTGCGATTATTGAAGCGGAATTTCTTTACGGACGGT
>JAVTVY010035011.1:0-13776 GCA_036873755.1 Hanleya hanleyi | reverse complement strand
TTTGCGAAGCTGCATATATCTCTTATATGTGATACTAACCTATTAGGTAGGAGATGCAGTGTACATTGTAGGTTTATACTTGGTGTAAGAATTACGCACAAGACAGAGCCTACAATAGCCTGTCTGAGCTCAACAATGCGTCTAAACGTGACCCTTTTCAGCTGCACAAAAGCCTCAACAATGCGTTCTTACACCGACCTGTTACATATACACAAACACGTCAAATCAACTACAATATATTCCTTTATAGTAATTACGGTACTAATAGTTTAATGACATTATTTCATTTCAGAAGTACAATATCAAATATTAACCCATGGTGGTTTGGAATTTTGTGTCGCCTTTAATGAAGAACACCATTTCCTTCACTTTTGGTATCGAATCCCATTCCTCATCATGATTTAACCTCAAGCTTTTGCACGAACCATATTTGTCCAGGCATTTCACACCCACATCTCAGACAAAATCTCAATTGTACATGTATTCATAATGACATGTATAAGCTTACTTTTGGGAAAAAAGGTAATCTTTATTTCAAGTTTTATAATATAGTTCATGTTTCAATCCAACTTCAGCATCACTGACGAAGAAGTCAAATTTTTATTGCAATATGTATTGTCATTGCCAGTGATGTGCAACCTGAAGGGCTCGATCTTTATGTGAAGCTGCATGTTATTGAATACCCAAAAGGCGAGCTGCCGGGTTACACATAACCCTTGTTCATGTTGTTATTTTGAAGTGTGAAAAATGAACAAAAATAAAAAGTTTTATTTGTATGGGCCTTTTTTGTACTGCATTTAGTGCCCCCTACAAGTTCATTGATAATGTTGATTATCATTATATAACTTTTTCGAAGCAGGTGAGTGCAGCAGAGATCTGCCATGTGTTTCATGACTTCAGGAAATGAACATGATACGAATAATTGCATGTGACCTGTTACATTTAATAAATAAGGATGAAGATGAAATGCACCAGCCCATATAATCTATTTTTTTTTCAAAAGGAAAACAGATTTTTTTTAGTTTTATGTGCATTACACAACCTGATGTTCAACCTGTTTTCCCTAGCCTTGATGGTATGACCTTATTGCTCTGTAATAATACTAGTGTGATCTGTCATGTGAAACCAGCCATGCCAGTTATTCCTTGAACCTGACATTTACACAGAAATGTAAAGAGTTGTAGGAGTCGCTCCCACGTTTGACATGTTTGAGCGATTCATCTGAAAAAATGAAGCAGATGTCGCTACAAGTACAGATGTTGTGTTTGTTGATCAATGTATATCATAATATTGTGTGTTATTATTTGTATAACTCCCTCGTACATGTATACAATACTACATGTAGATAGGTCATTGTAGACAAGAAAACCTATTGATGCAGATGCATCAATGCCGGCGGAAACGTTTGTAGCTTATAATCTGCGTATTACAAGTCGATTACGTGTGCAACTGGTGAATACAGGTCACGATGCGCCATTATGGTTAAAAAAACGTTGATTTGTTTGTTTTCATTAAAGGTTTGACTAATGTAGTTCGCGCAAGGACCCATCTGGAAAGTGTGGGGTTAGCCGGAAGTTAAGTGCTTGTTGGCAAAATGTGCACATGAACCGCATGTCCAGCTAGGACTTTAAAATTAATGTTCTCTGGTTGACGTGTTAAGAGTTCGCCCTGTGGCATTATATGGGACCCATCATCAAGCCACTATTTCTTTATTGGCGTGTGTCATTGTAAATTAAGCCTAGATCGATTTTCTCTACACATCAATCCGATCCGCGTGTTTTACTGTTTCGAGTTTTTAGTAACTCGCAGTTCAATCTCAAACATTTTGCTGCAGACGTACAGGTGAATAACTTGATCATGTATGGTCATCGATTTGGTCTCTCAGCCATAATAAAATAGTACTAAGGACATGTATTCGATGAATTCATTATAACAGAATTAATATTAATGTGTTAACCACGAACGGGTGATACAATCCTGTCGTTTTACGATATGAAACTGGTTGGATCACTCCACGGCACGTCTGTGAAGTATGGCTCGAGAAAACACCTGTTACTCGTCCAATATCAAGATGGCCGCTCCCATGTTTACTCAATTCAGATATCCGGCGGCGCTGCGCCGCCGGAAATAATGACTTGTCAGGCATGTCGGGTCATCACGGCCATGTGATCTAGTCGCCCCTGGTTATAGTCTTTAAGTGGTACAATATTAGCGGTAGTTGATTTATGATTGAGGTTAAAAAGTGTCAGATTTATAAATAGTTGATTTGCAGAATTTCCACGATGATATATATGTGTAAATTGATTTTTTACATGTACATACATGTATGCCAGAAATAGATTTGTCTTGACATTATAAACTCGATACATAAAGCACATGTACATGTTGTCCAATATCCATGTTTGCTACATTGTACATGCATGTGGACATCAACAGCAACTACTAAGGCTGGAAAAAGTGACTGATGGAATAGTAGTTTTTATGTCATCTGAATTTGTTACCCAATTTTGCATGCTTTTTGGTTTTGCAACTTTTCTGCATGTATCATCCATTTGTCCTGTGCCAGCTGAGTCTAGTGTTCATATGTATACCTACATCTGTTGTCCATGAAGACATGTTTATATGCCCGTCGATAGATGAGGTATTATAATGCGATCTCTCTTCGTCTATCCCTCTGATAAATTGTCCATGCAATATCTCTGGTTCCAGGCCCATGGATCCCAACACTTTAAATCATGGATTGTTACCAAACTTTTCAGTGTACCTTGCCCTTGGATAACCGAAGAAGTTTATTCTGATGTCAGTAGGTCAGAGGTCGTCACTTGGGCTAGTTGCAAAAAAAAAAAAGACGAAAATCTTCAATTATATACCAATATTTGGTATTGAATTATGAATTGGTTCAAGTCTTTAAGCATACCATGCCCATAGGAAGAACCCTTTTTATATTGAGGTCAAATTTTAGACAAAGGTCAAGGTCACCTAGGCCGGAAAATGTGGGGAAATGTCCCTGTGATACTCCTGTTCAGGAATGTTGATTAAGATCAGTTTTCAACTATACCTCAAAAGTCGTTGCAAGTAATTGGTTTGGAATGATATTGATTTGTGACATGTCTGCCCATCCATCCATCCATCAATCTGTCTTTAACATGTTTGGATTTATGTTAAACTTTGTGTATACCGGTACCTACATGTAATCTTACCCATGCATGCCATGGGATTGATTAATTGTGAGGTCAAAGCCAAGGTTGAGAAGTCAAACCCAGGGTATACCAATGTCTTTAATTAATGTCCTCATGTTTGATTGATTTCCCATCAGGTCTGTTCAACATTGTTTTGGTTGCACTGGCACACAGGTATATTGAAGCCAATCAGCTAAATATTGCTTAAATATGGTACATGTACCAACTATGTTATTTGTTATCCATCCATCCTTCCATACCTATAATACTCAAGGTTGTCCAGATGATGGGTTAACCGTTATGCTTCACTGATCATTTTGACCTGCTGAAGCCTATTGATTTTTGGGTCAGTAGGTCGAAGGTCAAGGTCACTATGCAATAATTTTTTTGGGGGGGTGGGGGGTAAACTTATGCTTGATTGATCTCCAAATTTATGTTAGAGTCAAAATGTTGGAAGTCAACTTTACTATGGCTGCAAAATGCAGCAATGTTTTGAGATATTTTTTTTCACAGTTGTATGTGAAGGGGGAAAAGAAAAACAACTTGTGTCATCATTTATGCTGTATTGAGCATGATGATGTTTTAATGTTGTCTAATTGCAAAATATGGGTCCGTCTCTTTTCAATCATATTGACTGTAGTTATATTAATGTGATTTTCCTGTGAGAAAGTGAGAAATTACAATCTGTATTTATGATATAAGCTTACATGTACATGTAGCTTCACTGTTTTGGCTGTCGGACTCAACAGCACAACAAATTCATAGAATTGGGTTAAGTATTGATTTTTTGGTATTGTTTAAGCTATTAACATTGAAGTGGGGGGATTTGGCATTGGGAAACCGGAGCTGGCAGGGTAGAAGAAACAAAATTGAACAGGGCCTGTGTCATGTTTGTGGACATCTTAGGTTATTCAGTCCCTCATGTGGTATTCTATTGACACATATATATGTAAAATGTTTATATATTTTTGTATTTTACAGATAATCCAGCACCAGACAGTCAAGTATGAGATAGTGCCATTATCTCCTCTATCTAAACACCGACTGAGTAAGTATCAGCACTTGTGCTCCTCTACCTGACCCATTTCTAACCAATCACAGGACACCGATTATTGCTCATGTATATGTATATGCTCAACGTAAGAAATTGGTCCAGATAATAAATAATATTACTTGTACAGAGTTAGGGTTATGCGTACCAGACATGAGATACACATTTCGAAAATGTGTTGGTATAGAAATGTACAAATAGCATCAGTGTTCACTTAATGTGGTTTGTTATCATGATTGTAACCCATAATTTCAAATCTTAGTACTGCAGTGTATCCCCCGAATATCTCCCTAGCGCAGCTTTTTGGCTATCCTTCCGAAGTTCGAAATATAAACCTACCACCCGTAAAATGCAATAAATATGAATATCAAGTGCCCATATCAGTTTGCCTGGAACAGCCCTAATTTCTGTTAATTCGCCACTCGAATGATTGACAGATTTGGAATATTAAAGGGAACGTAAACTCTGGTGAACCGTGCATGGCCAGTTAAAGCTTTTTCCTCATAGAATCCAAATCATGTATCAGATATTTTTTTACAAAGCAGTACTAAACGTTTTAACTTCGTTACACTGGAACAACATAGAGGCCTCCATGTTTGAAGAATCGTGACGTCAGCGGACACTAGACTAGTTCTTCTGCCTCTGGAGGTAAAAACCCGTTAATTGGCAGAGCCAGAGATGCAGTATTCGAGACCGTAGCTTATAAACATGAACAAGGATGATAGTGCGACGTGTCGGGATTACCTGGTACATTGTGACAGCCAAATGCAGAGCAGCCCGGCATCGTAGAATATCTGCTAGAATCAGGCCGTATTCTACATCAAAGCTAATCTATAACGTTGCCTCTGTTAGTCGGGGAACGGAGGAGTGCATGAAAACGACCATATGCGGCCATGTTATCTCGACGCAGAGAATGTCCGATGACGTAGGAGATTATCGGCACAACTAAATTTCACGCTTTCCCATTGGATAAAAATCCTGACCAAAATAAACATGGCGGCACCCCCAAGAAATTCCAAATCACGGTATTTTCTCTGTTTGCGTCTGTCTCATTCATTGGAAAAAAAAATGAGAAAAAATATTTGTCACGATTTTTTTAATCTATCGGGACTCTTGTATAATTCCCGCGGTGTTTTACCGCAGAGTTTACGTTCCCTTTAAATATGATTTTTATATGACATGATTTCTCATGGTCGAATCGGGTTCTGCTCTAGATTTTGTTTCATGTACATGTATCATATCTAGCTGTTGTCATGGTAACTTGTTCTCTTTGACTGTTGTCCTGCACTCATTTTAGATGACCACCATTTTGTCTCGCGTTCTGTTTGCAGGTATGCTAAAACGAAAGACACTTGTGCTAGATCTTGATGAAACGCTTATACATTCACATCATGATGGAGTTATACGACAAACAGTTAAACCAGGGACGCCGCCAGATTTTGTTCTTAAGGTATCTAATGAGACAAAATGTTTAAAGGTTGGTTGAACATCCTGATTACATGGAATGCCATAAATCACTTGTTCACCAAATTCATTATGTCAAATCCATTATCCACCAACCTCACGACTTTTGTCAATCTGCTCACATCCATCAACCTCACTATTACAACCCTCAACCTTGTCACATCCACCAACCTAAATACTTTAACCTTCAACCTTGTCACATCTCTTTATCCACCAACCTCACTACTCCAACCCTCAACCTTGTCAAATCCATTTATCCACCAACTTCACTGCATGTACTTTAACCAATTCCAATCTGGTCACATCCATCAACTTCACTACTTAACTCTCAATCTTGTCAAATTCATTTATCTACCAACCTCACTACTTTTATCAGTCCGGTCTCATCTATCAACCTCACTACTACTATCCCAAATCTTGTTACATCCATTATCCACCAACCTCACTACTTTTACCAATCCTGTCTCATCCATCAAACCAACCTAAATACTTTAACCCTCAACCTCATCACATCCAGCAACCTCACTACCCCAAGTTTTCACATCCATTATCGACCAACCTCACTGTCTTAACCCTCACACTTGTCACATATCCAATCTAAAATTGAGGTAAATAGGTATAGATCAATTTGGCATGAAAATCAGAAATTCACTGAAAGTGACAGTCTTTTGCAAGTCAATATTTAACAGGGGAGGCTGATGTTTTGCAAAGCAAAATAGAGTTCTAAAATCTAAGATCAAGGTCAAAGTCAGTTTGGCCCAAACATCAGAAAATCATTTTTGGACATGTTTGATACATTAGTGGAAGACGATATACTTACATTGAGGGCAATTGTCAACATCACTGTGGCCCCAGAAATGGGAAATAGTTGGAAACACTGTCTATTCTATTATTCCATTTAATGGTACCAGGGATTGTGGTCACTGTTGACCAAAGTTCAGGAATTTTATTTTTAAAAAACACCTTTTATTTGGGAGTGGATGCACCCGTACCGTCACGTGGGAAGCAAGGTCACTGACCACCAGCAACTGATTGAAGCATGAAAACCTTGTAGATTTTCTTTTAAGGTGTAGCCGGGAGTGCCAGTTAGGGTCTTGTTTGATACTGATGCATACAAGACACAGCCTGATACATGTACTGGAGAATACACTGGTACCCTTACACCACCTGTCCTTATCTCACAAGTCACCTTTTTGTGCTAGAATTTTCCATCCATGCTTAAGCTTGTGTTTGTTCTGCACAAAATGTGTCTACACCTTTATGTCAATCTCTTCAGGAGGCTTAGATTTTCACTGCTTATAGATGTGATCAGCTAATAGGTAGTTATTATGCTCAAAACATGCATATTGGACCGGGAATTATGGTCCATATAATGTAGGTCTTCAGTGGACAGTCTGGTCCACCCCCTCTCCCCCAACCCCTTGAGCCAAGTCATTTTAAAATTGCATATGCATGGCACATGTAACTAAGGGTCACAAAAGTAGCACTATCAGATTCTCTTTGTATTTTGTCCTGTATTTTGATTGTTTTCATTTTGTTTTCAGGTAACAATAGATCGACACCCTGTTCGTTTCTTTGTTCACAAAAGGCCTCATGTAGACTACTTTTTAGAAATAGTAAGTATCACAATTTGCCAATTTTTTTACAGTTTGGTTGAGGTTAAACTAAAATATATGACTAATTTATTTAGCAATGCTGCAGATGTCCCCTTTGCTTGAGGTGCTCAGTGTGTACAGCTGAACCTCTGAGGATGCACCACTGCCATGTCTGCTATCCATCAAAACTAAAAAAAAAAAAAAAAATAAAAAAAAAAAATAATAATACCATGTTATTTTATTTACATATATTACACTGTTGCAAACCTGCATGCATGAATCATCTGACCATTAATTTGATTTTAAACTTCTTTCCCCCTCATATTCTAGGTAAGTCAGTGGTATGACTTAGTGGTTTTTACTGCCAGCATGGAAATATATGGTGCAGCTGTGGCTGACAAATTAGACAATAACAGAGGTATACTCCGGCGGAGGTTCTTCAGGCAGGTAAGTGGAGATAACTATATCCTGTGAAGTGGAGACAAACTTTATTGAATTATCTCCCTTGATCAGTGATTATCCCCCTTGTTTCAGGTTTTAACATTAATACAATTCAAACTGGTTGGCTATCCTCTCTGCATGTAGATAATTTTAGCCTCATCATCTTGACAAACTATTTAACCCTTTGCTACTTTATGTAAATGAATATGTGCCATGGTGATTCAGATTTCCTGGCGATGTTCAGCTTATAACAATAGGCAGATACATTGACTAAATTTTGCATGTTGCCCAAATCTTATTAAATTTGATTATTAAAAATATCTGCATGTTTGTGGATAAAGTACCACATCCATGTGAAGGGCTCAGCAGAATGTATGCTTGCATGAAAATCTCATTAAAGTTTATCCTTTTCAAAACAACGAGTGTACTCATCAGCCAATGCATTGTCCCAGCAGGTTTTAATCAGAATAATAAATTTGTGAGATAGTTTATTTATGCAATTGTGATATTTGTCTTTTGATGCCAGATCAAGGCGAGAATGTACATGTGTATCTTCAGATGTTTTCCCTATTTCCTTTCAGCACTGTAACTTAGATTATGGGAGCTATACCAAGGACCTGTCAGCCATTAGTGGGGACCTGTCTAGTATATTTATTCTCGACAATTCGCCTGTCGCCTACAGAGCTTATCCAGGTATGGTCAACTATAATGAATGGTTACACATATTCTAATTATAGATCAGCTAGATTGCTCTCTGACTCATGAATTCGAAAGGAAAGGATTGAAATCACAAAGTCTTTCTTCATTGCATACACTTTAAAGTTTAAACTATGTTTAACAAAAATTCCATACCCCATGACCTTCGATAAACAAGTTAGAAAAGTTAAAGATGTAATCAGCCTCAAATCGGGGCTGAAATCGATGTCTCTCAAACTCAGCGAAAGTGACATATGTTACAACAGGTACAAAATGGAACACATGTTTCTATCATTCACGAGAAAATAGAAGGAATTGATCTTTAAAAATAAACGGCATGGCATGCCGTTTATTTTTCCACGGCCGTGTCAACAAGTGTATACACGTATGGTGCATTCTACCAACGTATGCTGTGCGACATTACCGAACCGTAGGCACGAGCCATGACGTTATCCCATGGCTGCAGCTGTGCAGCATTCAGATTCGTGAACGTCGCTACGTCAATCATACGTCACGCAGTGACGTCATTTTCCTCTCCGCGTACAACACACACTCAATGGCGAGATAGAAAAGCCGTCGAAGCGGGTAGGGTTACAAATTTCTCTAACAAGATATTCTTGCATTCGTTGTATATGACGATCCCTCTATCATCAAATATAATACATATGATGCTTTGGTAATCTTCCCTGCTGAAAAAAGGCACAGGGAAGAGTTTACAAAATCCATCCATTTTCAGGCTGATTACATCTTTAAGTTTCAAACTCCACATGTGTCATAAAATCACAATATATAATGTGTTTTTAAGTTGATTCTACTTTTGTCTTTCTTCTTTCAGAGAATGCTATTCCCATCAAATCATGGTTCAGCGACCCAACAGATACGTCTCTCCTCTGTTTGCTACCCATGCTCGATGCTTTACGGTTTTGTGCCGACGTGCGCTCAGTGCTGAGTCGAAACCTTCATTTACATCGATTTTGGCAGTAGCAGGGGGCGCCACCTCCCTGTTACTGCCTCCTATATCATCATGTACATGTGTCATAGCAATCGTATAACTGTAAATAGTCCCCATTTCATGTCCCTGTAAATATAGAATCTGAGTGGTTCACCGATCATCATCATTGTTACTTGTACTGATGACTGATCAATAAGCGTAACAAATGTTGTTACAAAAGTGATGACAGAATATAATTGTTTATTGGACAAGTGACGTATGAAAGTGCTAGGCATGAAAATTTCTTCGCGATTCGGGTGTTTTCAAATTATGATATGAGATTCATTATCTGATGACGCGGTATTGTTTACTTTTCCCACTGTTGCATGTGACATGGAGTATGTTTTCTCTACCTAGACAGTTGAACTGATGGGGGGATGAGGGAAGAAGTGGGTTGATACCCAGTAATCATGATGATGTTATGAGTCCATCCCCAAATTTAAAAACAAAATCAGCTCTGCATTGAGAAAACATCAGTGAGTGAAAGATCTGTTAGCCTGGAGTTATAACTTTGTAGAAAGTTAATGATTAGCTGCTGTGTCAAACCATAGGCAGTATGTTCAGTGAGAAAGCGTTCTCCCTATGTCAGAGTTTGTAACTGTCGATGTAACACCCTCTGATGGCACTGGGTTGAAAAACACGCCACATTCAGTTTTCATTTATTTTACTCAACCTGAAGCGTGTATCTGCAAATACTTTTAATATCTCTCATGGAGGAATGGATAACTTTGTAAATAAACACAAACACAAAATGTCTTGTTCAGCTGTATTTCTGGGCCAATTCTGTTCCCAATTGATGCTGATTGGCTGAGAGCCATGTGCACAAAAGCTGCGCGCTGTGTTTTTAACCCTAGTGTAACCAGAGGGTACATGTATGTCTGACAGTAGGAGTTATGCAGTCTGATGCCATGAGAGTGTGTGAAGTGAAGAAGCTGTATTTGATCTAATCATACATTTCATGTTTGCTCTAACTGGGTTATATAAATGATGAACAATTCAGTTGGATATACATGTAAGTAGAATAGTGCTATTCTACTGATATACTGATTTTGTTCACACATAGTAATGTATAAAATGATTCGTCTGAATAGTACATTCATCCTGCTGTGTGAGGTTCACACAAGGTAGGCTTCTCTATTAGGAATTGCTCTTCACAGCACTGTCTCTCTGTTTTTTTTCAAAAGAACTTCTTCCCGGAGACCCATATTTGACTTGTTCAAGAAAATCTTAATAAGACAAATACACACTGTTTTTTTTGTTCAAATTTACAAACAACATGTTGTAAAATTTAAAATCGCTAAGAGCAGCCAAAGAGTTCTCAAAACTATCCCATTTTGTATGAGAAGACTTCTTTTTCAGGTACATGGATTTATTGTGCTACATAGGACAAAACTGTGATTTCTTATTTAAGAATTTTTAAGAAAATTAAATTCATTCAACATGTTCAAGCAAAATACAAGAAAACTTGTTTAGCTGTGACTGATCTATAGAACCATTGTTGTGCCTCAAAACTCCTTTCTTTTGGGACCCTTACACTAAAGGTGGACTGAAAAAAGGAACAAGAATAACACGGGAACAGGGCCAATTAACCTCAGGTATCACAATATACAGCTACAAGCACAGATACATGAACTCGGCAAAATAAGGAGAACCGTTGACATTAGAACTTTGTTTTTTGGCATGAACGTGCATTAGGGGACTGTTACCAGCAAGTTCTGAGCTGACCTACTTTTCATGAAATTTAGAGACTAATTCAGGCATTTATTTGGGACACTGGTGAACTACCGCAAAACCAATACACAGTGGGCTTAAAACAATCTTAAATTGCGGCCCCCATGGATTTTGTGAAGAAGTATGATGCAAGTGTGAAAATTTAGTCTCTCCACCTGCTGTACACAGGAAATAATCAATTATTTCTTCGATAAATAACAAAAGTCCATTAGATTATCAAACCCTAATTCGTAGGTCCTGTGATGTTGGTCACACTACTTATGTTGTGGTATGTGTATCATGGTGTTTATTGAAGTCTGCTTGCACACATTTTCTTGTTATGGCTCTGTGACCATCACTTCCATGGTTACTATGGAAACCCCAGTGTCTCGAGGGAAGTCATGAGTTACCATGGTTACCATAAAAACCCAGTGCATCAAGGGATACCCTCCAATTCAGAAACTTTTGATTGGTTAATTCAAATTTGCCTTGGTGGCACCAATGACAACCAAGCAATTACTACATGTAAGTTGGCAAAGCAACTTTCCAGATTGGTGCATCTCATTCTCTCACTGTCAGCTCCTAATCTGTCAGTGTAACACCCTCTGACTGTACTGTGCAAAAAACATGGTGCATGCTCCATATATACCATCTTTCCTCTTTGCGTTTTTCGCTCAAAGTTCTGTTGATCAGTGTTCGTTGCTGTTCTATATCCTCCATGAATTGAGTGCTTATAGTATACATATCAGTCTTGTATGTGGGTTCGTATGAATTCACCGAAACTCACTTGGATTTTGTGACTGGGTTTATTTTGTGCTAAATTTGTCTTATCCTGGGTGAAAGCTACATTCTCTTTAAGTTTTCTACGACGTGGCATCATGTAGTTAAAAATGAGACCATTTTCTGGCCTAATCTGGGATATAGCGTTCAGAGAGATTGAAGACTCCATTGTAGTTGATATTCTCACTAGTGTTAAACGGAGGTTTAAGAAGAATCTTATTTAGTGTTGTAACAACTAAGTTGTACAACTCAGTTGTGTTGTTGCAAATTTTGAATAAATTGGACGTTTGACACTAGTTTTGTTGGTGTGGAAGTTAGGGGTGTCTAGATACTGAGACTCAATCCACTATCTACACACATTGTGCCAAATTTTATCTACATTAATTTCACTGGTTCTTTTTTCGAGTAAGAAGACTAGTTGTGTTCCATATGATATGTTACAGGTGACAAGAGTTGTCAGCATTGAACAATTTTGAAAACAGCATTTCATTGGACATGCAGTACATGTCTTATTGTATCCCAGCAGGCAAAACATATTGAGCAAACTGAAATAGATGATTATGGTTGACAGTTGAATATGTGAGATGGTTCGGAAATGAGTTCCCACTGCATGTAAACTTTGAGCAATAATTGAGTCCGCCTCATATTTACGATTTGCCAGTTTAGCGATAGTCCTGCACCAACAAAGTCGAGAGAAGACCGTACATCAAGCACGTCCTCCATAAGTTCCTAGGTTAAACAACGGGAGGAATCCTCAAAATACTGTTTATTAAAAACGACTGGAAAGAAATGTTTAATACTTGGTGAGGTAATGTGAACGAATTCTAGGTTTGGTAGATGCCAATTTTATTTGATAGATTTCCTTCTGTTTTCGTATAATCAGCATTATTGCTCATTTCTCTCATTGTTTAACCTTTGCCCTTGGAGAACTTGCCCAGTTTAAGGTCTGCATCTTAGCCCGAATGTGTGTGCTGGTACGTGACGATCACTAAACCGGCAAATGCTTTATTGGCAAAGGTACATAAGTATTTCAGATGTCTGACATCAAAGTTCAAGCATGGATGCATTTGTTAGCGGCAACTCGGTGTTCAAGTCTTACAAAACATGGTCAGGTGATGTAGAAACCTCAGTGTGATTGGTCAAATTTAAATGATTGTTCAAACATGAAAGAAGCATTATTCCGGAAATACGAGTCGTGTTTTTTGTGTTGTTCTCTGAGATCATTTTGTTCGTCATTTTTGTGCAGATCAGGATATACATGTAGTTAAAATATTGTTGAAGGCAATGCCATTTTCATCTCCACAGCTGATCCAAAGGTTATTTGTTTTCCAACCAAATATAATAAAACAATCCTACCAGTTTCATATTGATGGAAACAGCATTTATGTCTTTATATACAACTGTGTATAGTGTGTTACTAGGAGTGATGTTCATATTGAAAACCCCCTACATGTCTGACTAGGATAAATGCCCCCTATATTTCAATCGCCCATTGCAATTCAATCACCCCCAATTTTTTGGACAAAATTCAGTCTGTCATTGCAATAAATTTGTCACACTCTCAAATCACTGAAACAATAAAGAAATAATGGATTATACACAGGATTTTTTTTTTTTTTTAACTCGCCTGTCTTCATGAATTCGATGACCCCCTGATTTTATGGTGGGATTTTTTTTCCATAAATTAGTGGGTGACTGAATTTTTATAGGGTGATTGAAATATCAGGATTCGTCATTAAAATGAATTAAGGAACTGTTCTGAATTCCCATTCTTTTTTAAGGGGTTGACCACAGTAATGGTACATTAGTACTAGATAATTATTGTTTAAGTGTAAACTGAAGATACCCGATGTGTTCTCGAGTTCAGTT
>JAVTVY010035010.1:0-14972 GCA_036873755.1 Hanleya hanleyi | reverse complement strand
CGGCATAAGGAGACAGACCAAGTCCGATACTTTTACCCGAGCAGTAACATCCAGGTATTTGACCAACCGTTTACCATCATTAACCGAGTGTCGCTACAGACGATGCTGGTGAAACTGGACACCGTGGATCCCTTGAAATGGGCCCAACAACAACGCCCCAACACCAAGTGGACAGTGGAGAGGGTCACCAATGTTACGTTCTTCGTGACCAAACTAGGGAATATTCCCATCGGGTGAATGTATTCACCCATGCACTGACAGATACTCAGAATGCACAAACATGTATCTGAGGATATGTTGCCTCAACGGTTTCCTGGGCTGCCCGACGATGATTAGAATAAACGGTTCAAAGCGAACATGGCCGAAGATGGAACTTTCTGGAATGGAGACTTTTGATTGGACAAGAATACATCTAACGGACAGGAACGAATATGACAGATGCAAATGGTGGCCTCTAATTGGACAAGAGTGTTCTTGAATTGTAACACCAAGTGGATAATGGAGATATTGACCAATGTTACGTTCTTCGTGGTTAAACTGACCACCACCCCCATCGGATGAAAGTATTCACCCATGCACTGATAGATACTCAGAATGCGCAAAACAACTATCTGAGGATATGTTGCCTCAACGGTATCCTGGCCTGCCCGACGATGATTAGAATAAACGGTTCAGATGGCACTTTCTGAAATGGAGACTTTTGATTGGACAAGAATACATCTAACGGACAGGAACGAATATGAAACATGCAAATGGTGGCCTCTGATTGGATAAGAATCTTCTTGAATTGTAAATATACCCACCGCGGCTCCCCCAGCGTGGGTATGATGTAACATTGGGGAGAATAAACTATATGAAAAAAACTTCTTGTTGTTGTTGTTCTCTCATGTGTCATCCTTGCTGTTGTTGCTGTTGTTGTTCTCTCTCCGGTCTATATCATGGCGTTATGTTAGAGTGTTAAGGTGTAACGACGAGCGTTGACGGGCATCACTGCATTTCGAAGAATTAGTGACAATTCCATGAATATCAGAGCTTCTGATCTATTTCACCAGGGCGTTGAAGCATTAAGAATGGTGTTGGTGGGCGTTGCTACAAGATGACACCTCACACGGTCCATTTGGACCACGGATGGTCCATCTCTACACCAAATACCTCCTTTCACTGCCCCAAAATGCTCACTTTCGCTACTACACCTATTGATGACGTCACCAATGACGTCACAGATGACGCGAACATGCCTCAAATCGAGGTCTGCACGCTACTGATGACGTCATCGATGACGTCACAGATGCTTCGGACATGCCTCAATTGGGAATGTACACCCCGAGAGCTACAAAATGACACCTCACACGACGCATTCGGACTAAGGATGGTGCATCTCTACACCAAACTCACCTCACGCACCCACAAAATGTCCACTTTCGCTACTACTCGTACCGATGACGTCATCAATGACGTCACAGATGACGCGGACACCCCTCAAATCGGAATGTACACCCCGAGAACTACAAGATGACACCTTCCAGGACGCATTCGAACCGTGAATAGCCCATCTCGACCCCAAATACCTTCATGTACTGCCCGAAATGGCCACTTTCGCTACTACTCGTACCGATGACGTCACCGATGACGTCACAGATGACGCGAACATCCCTCAAATCGGAATGTACACCCCGAGAACTACAAGATGACACCTTCCAGGACGCATTCGAACCGTGATTAGCCCATCTCGACCCCAAATAACTTCCTTCACTGCCCGAAAATGGCCACTTTCGCTACTACTCGTACCGATGACGTCACCGATGACGTCACAGATGACGCGAACATCCCTCAAATCGGAATGTACACCCCGAGAACTACAAGATGACACCTTTCAGGACGCATTCGAACCGTGATTAGCCCATCTCGACCCCAAATAACTTCCTTCGCTGCCCCAAAAATGGCCACTTTACTTACTACAACCAACTGCGCATGCGCAGATTAACGCGACATGCATTCAAAACACACCATTCTGACTCTACCCCACACAAGCTTCACTTTGACACCTCACACGACCCATTCGAACCGTGATTAGCTCATCTCTAACCCAAACACACCCTACATAGCACCCAAAATGCCTGTTTTCTATACTACGGCCAGACTGCGCATGCGCAGACTATTGAACACGGACGAACCATTAGTGTAGTCAAGTGCTTCTCCACGAGAGCTTCAAAATAAGACCTCACTCGACCCCATTGGACCATGAGTGGCCCACCTAGACTCCAACATGTCCACCCCGTATGGGCCTATACACCAATAGCCATGCAGTATAGGCCTATGGGCCTACCCAGGCCTCGGTGACTTTTTCAAAAATTTCACCGATTCGCTCCGCAACACTTCCTATCGTGTTCTAAATGACGAGACGAGTAAAACGAGACCCCACAACCCTACCGCAAATGTATAGAAGTGGGTTTCCCAGTAGGATAAAAACATTGAACCTATACCCCAGTATGGGTCTATATGGGGCTCGGTGACTTTTTTCAAAAATTTCACCGATTCGCACGGGGACACTTCCTATCATGTTCTAAATGACGAGACGAGTAAAACGAGACCCCACAACCCTACCGCAAATGCATAGAAGTACGTTTCCCAGGGGACAAACATCGGTCCTATACCCTCAGTATGGGACTATATGAGGCTATATCGTACTTTTTCAAAAAATTTCACCGATTCGCACGGGGACACTTCATATCATGTTCTAAATGACGAGACGAGTAAAACGAGACCCCACAACCCTACCGCAAATGTATAGAAGTACGTTTCCCAGGGGGACAAACATTGATCCTATACCCTCAGTATGGGACTATATGAGGCTATATCGTACTTTTTCAAAATTTCACCGATTCGCACGGGGACACTTCCTATCATGTTCTAAATGACGAGACGAGTAAAACGAGACCCCACAACCCTACCGCAAATGTATAGAAGTACGTTTGCCAGGGGGACAAACATTGATCCTATACCCTCAGTATGGGACTATATGAGGCTATATCGTACTTTTCAAAAATTTCACCGATTCGCACGGGGACACTTCCTATCATGTTCTAAATGACGAGACGAGTAAAACGAGACCCCACAACCCTACCGCAAATGCATAGAAGTACGTTTCCCAGGGGACAAACATCGGTCCTATACCCTCAGTATGGGACTATATGAGGCTATATCGTACTTTTTCAAAAATTTCACCGATTCGCACGGGGACACTTCCTATCATGTTCTAAATGACGAGACGAGTAAAACGAGACCCCACAACCCTACCGCAAATGTATAGAAGTACGTTTCCCAGGGGGACAAACATTGATCCTATACCCTCAGTATGGGACTATATGGGGTTCGGTGACTTTTTTCAAAAATTTCATCGATTCGCACGGGGACACTTCCTATCATGTTCTAAATGACGAGACGAGTAAAACGAGACCCCACAACCCTACCGCAAATGTATAGAAGTACGTTTCCCAGGATGGTGCTATACCTCCCATACCCCATATAAGCATTTTCCCGTAATTTAGGATAAAGTCCGTATTCCGTATTTTTCCAGGAAAATTTTTACATACACCCACCCTGGAACTAGGGGGAGATAACTCTATTGATAGACAAGCCCCGTTAAGCCCGGCGACCTATATACCCCTCATACCCCATATAGGCATTTTCCCAGGTTTTTCGATGAAGTCCGTTTTCCGTTTTTTTTTTCAGGAAAAATTTTACATGCACCCACCCATGACTGGATGCCCCTTCACATAGGCTTCACATGGATACCTCATAGAACTCCATCGGCCCATTAGTGGCTCCCTAGCTCCCAAAACGTCTATTTCCATACCCTTGGGCCACCGCCCATGCGCAGAAGGCCGATATGTCAACCCCACACCCAGTCCATTAGATGCCCCTTCATGAATGCTTCACTTTGATACCTCACTCGACCCCATCGGTCCACTAGGGGCTCCCCTAGTTCCAAAAAGGCTATTTTCATACCCTTCGGCCACCGCGCATGCGCAGAAGGCCGATATGTCAACCCCTCACCCAGCCCATTAGATGCCCCTTCACATAAGCTTCACTTTGATACCTCACTCGACCCCATCGGTCCACTAGGGGCTCCCCTAGTTCCAAAAAGGCTATTTTCATACCCTTGGGCCTCCGCGCATGCGCAGAAGGCCGATAGTTCAACCCCGCGCCCAGCCCATCAGATGCCCCTTCACATATGCTTCACTTTGATACCTCACTCGACTCCATTGGCCCATTAGGGGCTCCCCTAGTTCCAAAACCGCTATTTCCATACCCTTGGGCCACCGCGCATGCGCAGAATGCCGATATTTCAACCCCACACCCAGCCCATCAAATGCCCCTTCACGAATGCTTCACTTTGATACCTCACTCCACCCCATTGGTCCATTAGGGGCTTCCCTATCTCCAAAACGTCTATTTCCATACCCTTGGGCCTCCGCGCATGCGCAGAATGCCGATAGTTCAACCCCGCGCCCAGCCCATCAGATGCCCCTTCACATATGCTTCACTTTGATACCTCACTCGACCCCATCGGTCAACTAGGGGCTCCCCTAGTTCCAAAAAGGCTATTTTCATACCCTTCGGCCACCGCGCATGCGCAGAATGACGATATTTCAACCCTACGCCCAGTCCATCAGATGCCCCTTCACGAATGCTTCACTTCGATACCTCACTCGACCCCACTGGTCCATTAGGGGCTTCCCTAGCGCCAAAACGTCTATTTCCATACCCTTGGGTCTCCGCGCATGCGCAGAATGCCGATAGTTCAACCCCCCGCCCAGCCCATCAGATGCCCCTTCACATATGCTTCACTTTGATACCTCACTCGACCCCATCGGTCCACTAGGGGCTCCCCTAGTTCCAAAAAGGCTATTTTCATACCCTTCGGCCGCCGCGCATGCGCAGAATGACGATATTTCAACCCCACACCCAGCCCATCAAATGCCCCCTCCCCTAAGCTTCACTTTGATACCTCACTCGACCCCATCGGCCCACTAACGGTCCCTACAGATTGCCGAACACTTCCACAAAACCCACGAGTTTGGGACTACTTTCGGTCCGCAGAGGCAGACCGCATCACCGCCAGACCGCATCACCGCGGAGAAATACATGCCCCCAAGGTCACGCCCCATTCACCCAGACCAGAAGTGACGTCATACCTGCACACAACACTCCTGCGCACACCCCCCCAATACCCCCCCAATGTCCGAGTTGTCTCCCTTGCATCCATAGTGTAGAGATGGCGCCACACCCTCAATTGTGACGTCATAGTTACATCCGGGGGAAATGGGGCCCAGTCTGCTCAATGTATACTACTGACGTAGTCCATATTGCCAATTCAAGTCTTATTTCCATGACGGCTGTACTTGAAATTTTTCCTCAAATGCGGTATTAGGTTAAGAAGGAAATGTCATTTTGTTACATTAAGACAGCTGGCATTCTTTGTAGACATTAATCTCCCAAGACGAATAACAGATATTGAAGTGCACATGTGGCTTCCCCGCCCAAACAGGGCGAGTAGGGTCATCCAAACTTGATCCAAAACCTCAGATCTCACATTCTATTTATATCATATTCCATCAAAATCAGTTTCGCTCTTTAATAACTTGAATCTTCAATCTAAAAAATCCATTTTCGGATAATTTAGGGTTAAACAAAAATACTGTTCATACGATCATTAATCATGGGTCAATTTCCTTATTTTTAAAACAAAATTTTAGTTAACAATATAAAGAGGTTGAAAGTCGTATATCATTCCAAGAATATATTGAAATCCGTGTGTAAGCAAAGAGTAAATCCCCCCCCCCCCGCGGCGAAATCGCGTTTCTAGTGAAATATTAAAGGTACAGTAACAAGGAAGTAAGTGTTCCGTGACATATCATTGTTAGTTTAATTGCTTATGTAACATGCAGGTATTGTGCCTTTTTCTCGTCTGAGTATCCTTATCTCAATGGGTTTATATAGAAAGCAGATATCTTCCAGTTTGAAGCAATTGTTTCGGATGTGCCTGTTCATGCGACGACCTTGAGCTGTTCCCCGTTTGAAGGAGGGGTGGTGATTACTTTACACACGGAATCAATGAATCAAACTGTCAGAAAATGGGTTCTCCAAGGTGATATAGAATCAGTATCTGTAGTAGAACCATTATCTGGTACTGAATAAAACCCTTGAATCCTTTTTCCAGTGGGACCTTTTGGTGTTACATGATAGAACTTTTTTTTTGCTATATAGAACACCTTTCGGTACCGTACACATTTCGGTGTTGTATACAAGCTCTTTGGTGCTAATAGGCGCCCTTTCTGGTACTACACATACGCCTTTTCGGTGAAATATATAGAACCATTTTCGCAGTTTTTGCTGCTATATAGAATCTTTCTAGTGCTATTTAAAACCATATTTGGTGTCATAAAGAACTCTTTTTGGTGCTATATAGAACCATTTTATCGCAATATAGAACACTTTTTGACTCTATATAGAACCATTTTCTGGAGCTATAAACAACTTTTTTGGTGCTATATAGAACCCCTTTTAGTGTTATACGCAACACTTTTTATCCATAAAGAACCGTTTTGGTGTTCTAGTGATATTTAAAACATTTTTTTAGTCACATAAAATCCGTTTTGGTTCAATGTAGAACCCTTTTTGGTGCTATATAGAATTCTTTTAGTTTTATAAAAAAACTCCTTTTTGACAAATAGAACAGTTTTCGGTGTTATATAGAACCTTTTAGTGTTATTTAAAACCATTTCTACCTAAAATCTACCTTATGTTAAATAAAATCATTTTTTTGATTCATAAAGAATTTTTTTGTGCTATACAGAACCATTTTATGGTTCAGTGTAGAACCTTACCCTTTTTGGTGTTATATAGAACCCTTTTTGACATAAAACTTTTTTATTTCGATAACAAAAAAACTTATTTTGATATCAAATTTCTTTTGGATATCAAAAAAATGTTGTTTCTTTTTATATCTGAAACTGTCCGCCAATTTGCTATTACTCGTTCATTTTTGATATCAGAAATTCTTTTTTCGATATCAAAAATTCTTACTTCCATATACAAAAATCTTGTTTTGCCATCAAACAATCTTTTGTGTATGTCAACAAATCTTTCTCGTTATCAAAAGGTTCTATATTGCAGAATCGAATTTTGGATAACAAAAAAAGAATTTTGGATATTTTTTGTAATAAACGAATAAATACCCAAAACGTGAACATGATTTACAAGCAGCTGCATCCAAAACGGCGAGTAGATGGATAGAGTTCGAGGGGGATCTTATTTGCTATTGGAGGCCTGACTGAGGATGACTGGACATTCGGGTCTTCCAGCCGGTCTCTCAAGATAATCCATGCGAGGAATTCAGAACAACAGCCACAATTCCTGGTATAGCATCAGTAGTTTTCAAGATATACGGCATATGATTCAAGAAGTCACCTCTCTGACCAGGTCAAAAAATCAGTACCATATAGTTAACCTGTCCTGAAAACAATTGTAGAAGCGGTTCCGAAGAAGAAGGCTTTTTAGCTTCTTCATAAGTTCACATTGCACACATACCTGTACAAATCATCGCTTAAGAAACAAGATTATATAATTGAAGACGCAAATTATCGAATATAGTGAAAACGTTTCTTGCAGTGAAATCGTTTTTCAACTAAATTTGTTTTCTGACATTTTTATTCAAGTGGCAATTATCGTATTTACAGATGAAGAAGTATCAATGTATTCAGTTTGCCGATCCTCTGTATTTTTTTCACAAATGTTCCAGTCTATAGTTTTAAACAGCAGAACACTTTGGTTGCAAATTTAAGTTGAGTAGAAATGGAAATATTTTCTTATCGTCGCTCTAATTATTTGTTTAGTAAAATCACCCACACAATAAACAACACACCAACATTTCGAAAGCACGATTTGTTATCTAACGGCACCATATATTACATTACTCAGCTGTTTTCTTAGTGGTGATTAAATTCGCCGGTTTTATGAGAAGCAGCAAAAGAATTGACAATATCAACCCCCCCCCCCCATGATTTGGGCTACGTCAGCTGGAGCTGGCGAGGCCCTATGGATTGCACTTTCTCCTTCTCCTCATCCTGTCGACCTTCGTTCTAAAATTTCTTAACTTTTTACCTGCTAGCTGGATTTCTCTCCGATTTTGATCAGGTAGAGACTGACCTGGAAGGTAACAAAAAATCAAAACGGCTATCTAACGCCCATCGAGAGCCAGGAAACTTCTCTAGTGGGAAAGTCCTAAAACATTGTCAGGATACATGTCAAACTATGGGGTCCGTGATAGAGTCACTTAACCACCGCAAGAACTTTATTGGTCAGGAGGTTAAAAAGGTTCAAATGATGTGCATAATCACATGCGTACTGCAACCAGTGACAAAACCAGTGACACAAATACTTCAGCCAAATTATATCCTCGCTTCATTGAAAGATAAACAAGATAAACGATTCGTATGTACTTCTAGATGACGTAGCCCATAGTGCCTATTAGACTCTAGTTTCCAAGACGGTTGTACTTGAAATGTTCTCTCAAATGTGGTATTGGGTTAAGAAGGAAATGTCATTTTGTTACATTAAGACAGCTGGCATTCCTTGTAGACATTCATCTCCCAAGACGAATAACAGATATTGAAGTGCACATGTGGCTTCCCCGCCCAAACAGGGCGAGTAGGGTCATCCAAACTTGATCCAAAACCTCAGATCTCACATTCTATTTATATCATATTCCATCAAACTCAGTTTCGTTCTTCAATAACTTGAATCTTCAATCTAAAAAACCCATCTTCAGATCATTTAGGGTTAAACAAAAATACTGTTCATACGACAGTTTTGGGCGTTTTCTAGATAAAATCATCAATCATGGGTCAATTTCCTTATTTTAGAAATAAAATTTTAGTTAACAGTTTAAAGAGGTTGAAAGTCGTATATCATTCCAAGAATATAAGGAAATCAGTGTACTATCAAATAGTAACCCCCCCCCCCCCCGCCGGCGAAATCGCGTTTCTATAGGCATGGTAACAAGGAAGTAAGTTTTCCGTGACATATGGTTGTTAGTTTTTATTGCTTCTGAGTATCTTTATCTCAATGGGTTTATATAGAAAGCAGATATCTTCCAGTTTGAAGCAATTGTTTTGGATGGGTCTGTTCATGCGACGACGTTGAGCTGTTCTCCGTTTGATGGAAGGTGGGGGGTGGTTACTTTACACACGGAATCAATACATCAATACTGTCAGAAAATGGGTTCTCCAAGGTGATGGTAACCATGGTAACTATAACAGTTCAATAAAGTACCATCTAACAAGGGTTCTTTTCTGCCGATCTTTCATAGAATATGTTTGGTTACCGTTCTATATTCTGATGCTCTGAAGAACCTCTCATGGACGCTATAACCCTTGTTATATAGAATCAGTATCTGTAGTAGGACCATTATCTGGTATTAAATAGAACCCTTGAATCCTTTTCCCAATGGGACCTTTTGGTGTTACATGACAGAACTTTTTTTGCTATATAGAACACCTTTCGCGGTACCGTACGCATTTCGGTGTTGCATACAACCTTTTTGGTGCTATATAGCGCCCTTTCTGGTGCTACACATACGCCTTTTCGGTGCAATATATAGAACCATTTTCGCTGTTTTTGCTGCTATATAGAATCTTTTTAGTGCTATTTAAAACCATATTTGGTGTAAAGAATTCTTTTTGGTGCTAAATAGAACCATTTTATCGCAATATAGAACAGTTTTTGACGCTATATAGAACCATTTTATGGTGCTATAAACCATATTTGGTGTCATAAAGAACTGCTATACAGAACCATTTTATCGCAATATAGAACAGTTTTTGACGCTCTATAGAACCATTTTATGGTGCTATAAACCATATTTGGTGTCATAAAGAACTCTTTTTGGTGCTATATAGAACCATTTCATCGCAATATAGAACAGTTTTTGACACTATATAGACCATTTTATGGTGCTATAAACCATATTTAGTGTCATACAGAACAGTTTTTGACGCTATATAGAACCATTTTCTGGTGCTATAAAGAATTTTTTGTGCTATATGAAACCCCTTTTAGTGTTATTCGGAACACTTTTTATCCATACAGAACCGTTTTGGAGTTCTTGTGATATTTAAAACATTTTTTGAGTCACATAGAATCCTTTTTGGTTCAATGTAGAACCCTTTTCGGTATAGAATTCTTTTAGTGTTATAAGAAACTCCTTTTTGACAAATAGAACAGTTTTTGGTGTTAGTGTTATTTGAAACCATTTCTATCTAAAATCGTTTCTGGTGTTAAATAAAAGCATTTCTTGTTTCATAAAGAACTCTTCTTTGTGCGTTACAGAACCATTTTATGGTTCAATGTAGAACCTTACCCTTTTTGGTGTTATATAGAACCTTTATGGCGAAATATAGAACTCTTTTTGGTACTAGATAGACGGTTTTTCTAATAACTTCTTTGTGCTATAAAGAACCATTTTTGATTCAATATAGAACCCGTATATACGCTGGTGCTTCGGTGCTTTATTTAACCTTTAGGATGCTATAAAGAACCCTTTTGTGCCTTATAGAATCATTTTGGTGCTAAGAATTGCTAATTCACAAGTACGGTTCCGTATGGCAAACCGTTTTGGTATTTATCCGTTTGTTTTAGATATCAATTAAATACTTTTTTTATATCCAAATAAATGTGCGCCGTTTTGACATCACTCGTTTATTTTTGATATAAATCTTTTTTATTTCGATATCAAAAAATCTTATTTTGATATCAAATTTCTTTTGTATATCAAAAAATGTTGTTTTTTTATATCCGAAATAAATGTCCGCCGTTTTGCTATTACTCGTTCAATTTTGATATCAGAAATTCTTTTTTCGATATCAAAAATTCTTATTTCCATATACAAAAGTCTTATTTTGGCATCAAACAATCTTTTGTACATATCGAAAAATCTTTCTCGTTATCAAAAGGTTCTATATTGCAGAATCGAATTTTGGGTATAAAAAAAAATGAATTTTGGATACTTTTTGTAATAAACGAATAAATACCAAAACGGCTTGCTCCGTACCCCAGATTAGGCGACATCTATCTAAATCTCACCGACTGGATTAGTACGGTCGAACTGACAGGATGCGCTGGGGATGAGTCTTGACAACTATAAGACATACACAGTTGCCACTTGACCTGTCTCGAGTGGACGGTAGAGGAGTTATATTTCATGATCTGATAATAGCAAGAAAATACTATTTATGTCCTAAGATAAAGCCTTAAATACAAATGTTGATCGTGAGTTAACATGAGCGCTAACTCGATCTGACCTTTTGTTCAAGAGATGCTAAGAAGGGTGGGATAATACGTGTCTCGTGCCCCAAGTCATGTCCCGGTGTGCGAGAAAATATGGAGGCTGCTCCATGCGGCAAAGTACTTGGGACTGTTCCACGGTGAATTAAGCTCTAAGTACTTGGTATAGTAAGTGTTTTCATTAATGCTTGTTTGGCCCGAGTGAGTGGTAGGTCTATAATGGATCTGTTTAGCAAGATGTATGGGGAATATAGCGATGATACGGTGAAGCTATTTGGCGTTCAAAGATGATCACAGATGAAAGACGTCGTTCAGAAGCTAGAAAATCCCGTTTCCTGAGTTAAACCACATAACGTTAACGACACTGTACGAGATTTTCCATAATATATAAAAGGGATTCTTCAGCTATAATCAAGCGCTATAATTCTCTTGAGCACGATAAACCACAGCAACTTCTTGAATGCAATGTATTGTGGCTATGAAAATAGATCCAGGCGTATTTACGCCGTGTACATAATTTCGGCGCCTTCTGTATAGATGGCGCTGGTAACGGTTGAAGCCACATCCGGGCCTTTTGATCAGACACGATTCGGATATACGCATTACTTAAGCCATTAAGTCAATATAGGTTGCAAACCATTAGTTATATATTTACCAGAGGCCGCGGAGATTCCCCCACTTTCAAATTTGCTCCCTTCTGGTATGTAAATAATTGAAGCTGACAAAGACATAACACTTGCGAAATCACACGTATCGCTAACATTGTTTTGTCCACATTTCCAGGAGTGCCAAGTGATTGTCACCTACAAGAATTAGATGCCGTATGATGGATACTTGCTGTCGTGGGGTGACATTGCTTCAGTCGCTTAACTTGTCTAAGTTATGCATCTAATTTCTTGACTACAAAGGCATTTGACTCGCGTTGAACATCTGTTTATTAAGTCCCTATTAGCTTGCGAACACATGGACATTTATTCAGAATTAACGAGTAACGAGTGTTTGTCTCCGTTGTTTTGGATCCGCTCGTATTTTGATCGCACTCCAACTTAAAGTGGAAAATTTGTCACCTGGACTATTGAGGAACACAAACAAAATGTCAGTGAGATCCCAACGTTTGATGGCAACAAGTGCCATCCCGGATAGTACCCTCGACCCGAAGTCTCATCACGACAAATATCGAGTTAATTTGCCGTCACTAATATGCCTTTATATGTCACCAACAGATCACATACACTCTCGTGTTACGTACTCCCGTTGACCCGGCGAGATAACAAAACCTTTTATCAGTGACAGTGAAATCGTGCTCTTGTCTCCTAGCAAAAGATTAAAGCGTTTTAAGTGGGGATATTTTACAACCGTAAAACAGTGACTACCGTTTCTCGATTGTGGTACATTAACAGAGCCATGAACTCTTGAAATCTCGACAAGTGAGGCAATTAGCCATCCTCCATATGTAGGTCTACTGTACTCATTACTGTACGGCTTTACATAACGAATCATGAACACAGGGATGATGAGAAACGCGAAAGCAATTCAAAGATTCTGACCGAAAGGTATTTTATTGGATATTACAGTTCAGGATGGGCTAGACTGGAACCCGGTGTTGTCCCAAGATTTAAACCATAATTTTGGAATAATTCAACCTGTTTAGGTGTATATGTACTTGACACGACTCTCAATGTCAAAAGGTATTTTAAGCCTTTTAGCGCATGTTCCACGTATATGATCCCTCCGTACTGGAGATTCATTATAACCTAGCGCTGTACCATTTGGCCAGTGAAACCGTGCATAGCGAATTAAGAATATATATGCTCCTATGTTCCATTTCAGAACTGCTGCTGAACTGAGCGAAAACCATAGTATATTGGTCTGTCTCACAACATGTTTAGCTATTGCACGATGGAGCTATCATACATTCATCCATCCATGTTTATGAAACAAAATCAGAAATTCAAACATACAGATTCCACTTGATGACACATTTTATAGCCTATATACACATCCAGCTGAGTTTCCATTTTTGGGCCATATCAGTTATAGCTGGCAGAGTCCTATACAATCCACGTTCTCCTCTTTTATTCTCCCGACTTTCGATATTCAGCTCAACTTCTCAACAAATTGACCGATTTCTCACAAATTTCACCAGACACAGATACAGACACAGATACAGACACAGATACAGTGTACCAAAATTGCGGTCAACGTCACCGTGATCTGAAGATCACAAATAATTCAAATCGCCCCTTTTTTTTTGCGAATGGACATATGAGGGAAAGACGTGCCGTAAAAACAAAATTAATGTCAAAAATCAGCAGATCATCGAAATACAGTGAGAGATGATATAACCGGTATGGAAACTGAGGTCAACAGGTCAAAGGTTAATGTCACTGTGGCCCTAGAACAGAACATGATTGAAGTGTCTGTGGTATTACTGCAGTCCAAGGATTGTGATCAAACTTCTAGAAATTTGTTTTTACATAGATAACGCATAGTTCCAATTAGGCCCTTGTGCTACACTAAGTTCACTCGGCGGCATTGACGAGAAGAAAACTTAAACTGTTACAGGAAACGGATAACCATTGCGTATATACATAAGATAAGGAGATGGCGCAGAAATCTGAGAAACTTATCTGTCAAATTGTCAATCTTCAGAGTTCAACCTCAAAACTTATTCGCATGCATGGTTGGAAAAAATATATTTTCACACTTTTAATGGCTAGAGCGTTTTGACAGCACAGCATGGCCTCACATTAAAACGTCTCAAACTAAACACGAAACTGCAAAAGTAAACAACTATAGAAACCGCACGGTCGTAAACTTTAAAAGATTCAACTTTAGGACTAGGATGTATAGGAAAGGTTATTGTTAAAGCAAATATGACAGCATACTGGACATTTTCCTTAAGAAATAAATCAAATAAGGTCGTGTCAAACAACGTGTGGAAGTGTTTATCTTTTTAATTTAGTGAAAAGAACAAGTGAGAAATGACTACATTGTAGTCAAAACCTGCGGCAGTGGCAATAATACAGTGAAAGACATATCAGCGGAGGTAGTGGTAATTGTAGAAAAAAAAGCGCCATCTGCAAGTGTTTTCATGCCAAGGGAAGTAATTTTCAACTTCTAACCCACAATTGCAGGAATTGACTAATAGATTTGACACAATATATATATATTCGCTTTCCTCGTTCAAAATCCGACGATGTTGACTGGTCCGTGCCGTCTATACTGAATTGACAGACAAAGTCACAATAATCGCTTTGGCAATGTCTTGGTACAAGTATCGTGAATTCCAAGTTTCAAAACATTCCGTTCAGCCGTTGATTTTTGCAAATCAAAAAGGCTTTCAAATATTTGGAAATCCAAACAAATTTCAAGGATTTAGTCATAGCGCGAACATCTACGCTCTTCAGTCTCCCTTCTCGCTTACTTTGCCGAGGAAAATGGAAAATTTATATTTCCGTCAAAGTTAATTTTCAATGAATTTATTATCAGGTCTATCACTTTGATCTGTGAAACTATGGAATGGGGTTGAAGGCTTTATCGAACTGTTCAAGAGGCATAATGACATTTTTCACGATTCAAATTGAGGCCTGTGACACTCTTGATATTCGATTAGAATAATAAAT
>JAVTVY010035009.1:0-14921 GCA_036873755.1 Hanleya hanleyi | reverse complement strand
AGTAGTCTTGCATTGGACTGCCTTATGCAGCAGTAATCCCACGGCACTGACCTATCCAACCATAATCCTACATGGGATTGACCTATCTGGCAGTAATCCCAAATGGGACTGATGTTATTGTCTGTACCAAAAAAATCTATCCCAGACATTATTGTCTGTACCAGATCATCCCTTCCAGACATTATTGTCTGTACCAGATCATCCCTTCCAGACAGTATTGTCTGTACCAGATCATCCCTTCCAGACAGTATTGTCTGTACCAGATCATCCCTTCCAGACATTATTGTCTGTACCAGATCATCCCTTCCAGACATTATTGTCTGTACCAGATCATCCCTTCCAGACATTATTGTCTGTACCAGATAATCCCTTCCAGACATTATTGTCTGTACCGGATCATCCCTTCCAGACATTATTGTCTGTACCAGATCATCCCTTTCAGACATTGTCTGTACCGGACCAGATCATCCCTTCCAGACATTATTGTCTGTACCAGATAATCTGTCAGTTTTTGTCTGTACCAGATCATCCCTTCCAGACATTATTGTCTGTACCAGATCATCCCTTCCAGACATTATTGTCTGTACCAGATCATCCCTTCAAGACATCATTGTCTGTACCAGATCATCCCTTCAAGACATCATTGTCTGTACCAGATCATCCCTTCCAGACATTATTGTCTGTACCAGATCATCCCTTCCAGACATTTTGTCTGTACCAGATCATCCCTTCCATACATTATTGTCTGTACCAGATAATCTGTCAGTTGTTTTTGTCTGTACCAGATCATTCCTTCCAGACATTATTGTCTGTACCAGATAATCTGTCAGTGATTTTGTCTGTACCAGACCATCCCTTCCAGACATTATTGTCTGTACCAGATCATCCCTTCCTGACATTATTGTCTGTACCAGATAATCTGTCAGTTGTTTTTGGCTGTACCAGATCATCCCTTCCAGACATTACTGTCTGTACCAGATCATCCCTTCCAGACATTATTGTCTGTACCAGATCATCCCTTCCAGACATCATTGTCTGTACCACATCATCCCTTCCAGACATTATTGTCTGTACCAGATCATCCCTTCCAGACATTGTCTGTACCAGATCATCCCTTCCAGACAGTATTGTCTGTACCAGATCATCCCTTCCAGACATTATTGTCTGTACCAGATCATCCCTTCCAGACATTATTGTCTGTACCAGATAATCTGTCAGTTGTTTTTGTCTGTACCGGATCTTCCATGTCAGACATTGTCTATACCAGATGTGCATAGTCGTGTTATTTGTGACATGAAATATTAACTTTGGCTATTATTGAGGTTTAGACTTCCAAAATTTACATGTACACCTCTACATAGAAAGTTTGCTCTACGTCATGTATGCGTTCAATACTGCTGCAGCTTTAGCGGATGACCCCACAAGACCCCGCAAGGCGAGATGTTGAGGTTCTCAGAACGCTTGTTTATCATGCAGTGAATCCCCTGATGTGCCCTTTTGTAGTGCAAGTGACCAACCCCTCAAGATATCCTGGCTCATAATGGCCCTGATCTCTTGCCTCACTCTGGCAATTTTCTCAAGGGTCTCCAACTAGAAACAAAAAACTGTATTAATTGGTCTGAAAATATATGATAATTTATATGTGTGATGTTGTTGTTCCTAGGCGTGACATGGAGAGACGTAGCAGAGAAAGACGAGCTGACGATGCAGCACACAGGAATCTGATCCAACAGAGCGCAGACGAGTCCTGGAAACGACATGCTTACAGACTAGCACATCCTGCCTATGCGGACGGACGGATTTGGTGATTGCATGGCAAGGTTCACACTCATAATGGGTGTGTTTACTGATTACCCAGTTTATACTTGTAGATGTGACTTCTGAAGGCCAGTTCAAGCTGACCATTGAATGATGTGTCTACTGAAAGACTGATGGAGTTAATTCGAATTGATCGAAAGATGTTTTTCCTGAAGACCGATTTGAACTGATGAATTTGCCATCTGATTGAACTGTTTATTCCGAGAATGAATCCAAAGTTGACATTTATTTAGTTTACTTCACGTTTTCATCTATTGATGCCCTGTGAGGCTCCCGAGGATTAACCTGTGGTGTCATTGTGCATAGCCCAGGTGTCACAGTGCATAGCTCAGGTGTCACAGTGCATAGCTCAGGTGTCATTGTGCATAGCCCAGGTGTCACAGTGCATAGCTCAGGTATCACAGTGCATAGCTCAGGTGTCACAGTACATAGCCCAGGTGCCACAATGCATAGCTCCGGTGTCACAGTGCATAGCTCAGGTGTCACAGTACATAGCTCAGGTGTCATTGTGCATAGCTCAGGTGTCGTTGTCCACAGCGCAGGTCATGGTAAGAATATAAGGGTGTCAGCTCCTCAGACAGCTTGATGTATAGGTGACTAACTTGGGCACTCATAGGGTTTCCGGGTGTAAAAAGGACTAGGACCCTATATCCATGGGTGTGAGAAATAATAAGACTCCAACATTGTGATAGGAGTAAAATATTGTTGAAAGCGACAACAAATCATACTCACCCTTATTTACTGGTGTAGAACTGAGTAATCTCAGACACACATAGATACTTTATTCTTATTCAGCATTAAATATATATATATATATATATAGATATATATTTATCAAGTTTATTTTACTTTTAATCACGATTTATGTGAGACACAGCTATGATACAAAAAATACTGCTAAAAAGTCTGTGTGATATGAAGAATTTACTGTTTTATGGTTGTGCCAAATTGCTGTGATATTGTTATTGTAATAATTTCTGTACATGTATGTGAGTAATCGTGCTCAGATGCCCAAACATTGCCAAAGGGCTAAAGGTAGACTATTGTATTGGGGTCTGTCCGTCCATCATTTCCAGACAATAACTTATGAAAAACTGAATGGATTCTTTTCCGTTTTGATATGTGACTACCTCGCCCCAACATCTTGCTTGGGATTGTTTTTCACGCCGACCTGTGTATAGGTAGCATCACCTGGTCGTAAATTTTCGGACAGAAAGTTTTGAGAACCTGAACAGATTTTTTCCAAAATTTAGTACCCGTATGTAGGCACCTTGCCTGAAGATCTCTTTTGGGATTATTTCTCATGCCGATTTGCCTACAGGTAAACATTTTGTTTCCAGACAATAACTTTTGATAACCAAACCTGAACAGATTCTTTCCAAATTTGGTATGTGGGTACCTTGCCTCAAGATCTCGCTTTCACACCAGTCCACCACCAGCGGGCCAATTTAAAATTTTGTTTCCAGGCAATAATTTTTGAAAATCTTAAAGTGCTCTTCCCAAATTTGATATGTGAGTACCTTGCCTCAAGATCTCGCTTGGGATACTTTTTCACTCCGATCCGCCTATGGAGACAGGTGGAGAGTTCAACTTTTATTTCTGAAAAATAATTTTTGAAAACAGAACAGATTCTTTTCATATTTGGTATGTGTATCTTGCCTCATTATCTCGCTTGGGATTGGTTTTATTTTTCACACCAATCCACGACCAGCGGGCCAATTTAAAATTTGATTTCCAGGCAATAATTTTTGAAAACTTTAACGTGCTCTTCCCAAATTTGATATGTGAGTACCTTGCCTCAAGGGTCTCGCTTGGGATTGTTTTTTGTGCTGATCAGCCCATCTGGAGGCCATGCCATGTTTTCTTTTCAGGACAAATTTGGTAATTGTGGGTACCTTGCCACAGGATCTTGCTAGGAATTGCTCTCCAAGCCGGGTACTGAATGTAACGGTTCCAAGCCAAATCAGTAGTTTCAACTTCAGTCGCTCAGGTTTTCATTGTTACATGTAATTGCTGTGTTGTGATATTATTGTCATAATTTGTGTATATGTGAGTCAATGTTTTAATTTAATGTTTTGTTTTAATCTATGGGCATGCGGTTCAACATCCTCATGATTAGGTACCGACAGCATATTCTGTTTACTAAAGCAGTATGAAACAGCAGAGATATAGAGATTGACGAGATAGGAAGCTCCATGTTATATTTCATGGACATCATGTCAGCGGCGTATGATCCTACAATGCACACAAGACGCATCATGCTCTGTGTCACGAAGAACGTTCCACGTCATTGATATTATCCTGTAACATTATCGTGTGACGTCGTCTGTCAGATCGTCATCACTCTGACCACCTGTGCTGAGGCGGGATAAAAAACGTTAGACAACTGAAATTAGGTGGTCTTTACTCGCTAATAGAATTCACTCTGGGGGTCTATTCATAGTGTGATTGTTCAAATCCCATGTTAAATTATCTGTAGTTTTGCAATAGTGTGATTGTTTCAACGTATTCCGATGGTGGTCAGTGGTGGTGTCAGAATATGGTGGTCAGTGGTGGTGTCAGAATATGGTGGTCAGTGGTGGTCAGTGGTGGTGTCAGAATATGGTGGTCAGTGGTGGTGTCAGAATATGGTGGTCAGTGGTGGTGTCAGAATATGGTGGTCAGTGGTGGTGTCAGAATATGGTGGTCAGTGGTGGTCAGTGGACGGTGTCAGAATATGGTGGTGTTCTACATCTTTGAATTTTGGCATCAAATCGTTTTAAAACTGTTCAAAACCTACGGCAAATACACAGTGAGTTATTACACACCGGCGTTCTTTACACATTTGTAATGTCTGACCAGTAACTCGAGAACCATCATCACCATTGAACCGATCGACTTCAAACTTGTAGAGTGTCAAAACATCAGTGAGAGAACAGTTGGGATTGCTTTTCAGTTACCTGCGTAGTTCAAGATGGCCGCCATCAGCCCTCTTGGATTTCAGCAGTACACATTTCTTGTCTGACCAATAGCTTGAGAACTATTCAACCAATCAATCTCAAACTTGGAGATAGAGCGTCTTGAACATCAGTGACAGGATGGTTGGGATTGCCTTTCAAGAGTTAGTGGAATTATTTCAACAGTCTATTTTGACATTTAAATAGCCCCGTTTCAGTGCCCAGGTCTCTAGTTATTCACTGTGAAAATCTGTTCTTGTACTAATAGGCCTGAAACATGATGATGTTTTATCCCTCTTCTATCCCATCAGGCAATGTACCTATCCCATCATGCAATGTACCTATCCCATCATGCAATGTACCTCTATGACGAATAATAAAATTACCCTCCCACCTCCATATGTAACACGTCATCAATTTAATTTAATTGCCAGTACGAGATTCCTGGACAGGCACAGCTGGGAAAGCAAGTCCTGTAAGATTTCATTTAGTGTGTCTGCTTACATGTACATTCACGTCTTCACACCTTGCAGCACCTGTAGTGTGTGTTGACACTTACAATAATGTTGAGTTCCATAGTTATGCCCCCCCTCTAACTAGAGGGGGGGCATATAGCGATCGCTTTGTCCGTCCGTCCGTCTGTCCGTCTGTCTGTCTGTCTGTCTGTCCGTCTGTCCGTCTGTCCGTCCGAATTTCTTGTCCGAGCAATATCTCGGTTAATATTTGATGGACAAGATTGAAACTTGCATGGAATGTGGCTAGTGCCTCGTAGATGTGCAGCGTTGAGTTTTTTCCGAGTTCCGGTATAATTTTCAAGAGTTATGGCCCTTTTTCTGAAATCTCTGTGAATGGGACTTGTCCGGGCTGGATCTTGGTTAATATTGTATGGATAAGTATGAAATTTGCATGATATGTGGTCAATGACCCACAGTTGTGCAGCGTAAAGTTTCTCCACGTTTCGCTTATATTTTCAAGAGTTATGGCCCTTTGTTTCTGAATTCTCCGTGAATTGGGACTTGTCCGGGCTGGATCTCGGTTAATATTGTATGGACAACTATGAAATTTGCAGGATATGTTGTCAGTGCCCTGTAGTTGTGCAGCGTGAAGTTTCTCCGCGTTTCACATATATTTTCAAGAGTTATGGCCCTTTTTTCTTCAAATTTGTGTGAATTGGGACTTGTAGGGCTGGATCTCAGTTAATATTGTATGGACAAGTATGAAATTTGCATGATATGTGGTCAGTGACCCATTGGTGTGCAGCGTGAAGTTTCTCCACATTTCGCGTATATTTTCAACAGTTATGGCCCTTTGTTTATCAAAACTAAAGTGAATGGGATATATTCATTTGTCCAGGCTGGATCTCGGTCCATAACCGATTTGGACCAGAAAAATGGCTATATTATATATTATCCTACATTCCAAAGCAGACAACATAGGTCCTGAAGTTAAAGTATGAAGTTGCCTCAAAAAGAGTGAATTGGGTGCAAAATTCAAAGTTCACTGATCGCTTCATAATTTCACCACAATATACTCCCAAGGAATGTAGGTCTCATAACCAGGTCACATTTTCGGATTTGGCGAAAGCCCTGGCGACCATCTTGTATCGAAACATCGTATTATCACTTGTTGGCTGATACTTGGAATATGTATTATGTGAGGCATGGCAAAAAAAGTGACAGAAACAGAATTTTTATAATTATCCAAATTAGGCCTCCACCAACCAATAAACAACAGAACAATGGCGGGGCAGTGTCGGATTAAAGCGGAAGGGGGGGCATACAATTGAGCAATCTCTGATTGCTTCCTTCCTGTGTTGATGTTAGATTCCAGGATAATTGATCACCTGTCATGTAGATGAATGTTAGATTCCAGGATAACTGATCACCTGTCATGTAGATGAATGTTAGATTCCAGGATAATAGATCACCTACCGTGTAGATGAATGTTAGATTCCAGGATAACTGATCACCTGTCATGTAGATGAATGTTAGATTCCAGGATAACTGATCACCTGTCATGTAGATGAATGTTAGATTCCAGGATAATTGATCACCTGCCGTGTAGATGAATGTTAGATTCCAGGATAATTGATCACCTGCTGTGTAGATGAATGTTAGATTCCAGGATAACTGATCACCTGTCATGTAGATGAATGTTAGATTCCAGGATAACTGATCACCTGTCATGTAGATGACTGTTAGATTCCAGGATAACTGATCACCTGTCATGTAGATGAATGTTAGATTCCAGGATAATAGATCACCTACCGTGTAGATGAATGTTAGATTCCAGGATAATAGATCACCTACCGTGTAGATGAATGTTAGATTCCAGGATAACTGATCACCTGTCATGTAGATGAATGTTAGATTCCAGGATAACTGATCACCTGTCATGTAGATGAATGTTAGATTCCAAGATAACTGATCACCTGTCATGTAGATGAATGTTAGATTCCAGGATAATAGATCACCTACCGTGTAGATGAATGTTAGATTCCAGGATAACTGATCACCTGCCGTGTAGATGAATGTTAGATTCCAGGATAACTGATCACCTGTCATGTAGATGAATGTTAGATTCCAGGATAATTGATCACGTGTCCTGTAGATGAATGTTAGATTCCAGGATAATTGATCACCTGCCATGTAGATGAATGTTAGATTCCAGGATAACTGATCACCTGTCATGTAGATGAATGTTAGATTCCAGGATAATTGATCACCTGTCATGTAGATGAATGTTAGATTCCAGGATCCTGCCGTGTAGATGAATGTTAGATTCCAGGATAACTGATCACCTGCTGTGTAGATGAATGTTAGATTCCAGGATAGCTGATCACCTGCCGTGTAGATGAATGTTAGATTCCAGGATAACTGATCACCTGCCGTGTAGATGAATGTTAGATTCCAGGATAACTGATCACCTGCCGTGTAGATGAATGTTAGATTCCAGGATAATTGATCACCTGCCGTGTAGATGAATGTTAGATTCCAGGATAACTGATCACCTACCGTGTAGACGAATGTTAGATTCCAGGATAATTGACCTGTCATGTAGATGAATGTTAGATTCCAGGATAATTGATCATGTAGATGAATGTTAGATTCCAGGATAACTGATCACCTGCCGTGTAGATGAATGTTAGATTCCAGGATAATTGATCACCTGCCGTGTAGATGAATGTTAGATTCCAGGATAACTGATCACCTACCGTGTAGACGAATGTTAGATTCCAGGATAATTGATCACCTGTCATGTAGATGAATGTTAGATTCCAGGATAACTGATCACCTGCCGTGTAGATGAATGTTAGATTCCAGGATAATTGATCACCTGCCGTGTAGATGAATGTTAGATTCCAGGATAATTGATCACCTGCCATGTAGATGAATGTTAGATTCCAGGATAACTGATCGCCTGCTGTGTAGATGAATGTTAGATTCCAGGATAACTGATCACCTGCCGTGTAGATGAATGTTAGATTCCAGGATAATTGATCACCTGCCATGTAGATGAATGTCAGATTCCAGGATAACTGATCACCTGCCGTGTAGATGAATGTTAGATTCCAGGATAACTGATCACCTGCCGTGTAGATGAATGTTCGATTCCAGGATAACTGATCACCTGCCGTGTAGATGAATGTTAGATTCCAGGATAATTGATCACCTGTCATGGAGACGAATGAATGCACAATCCATCACATGATTGACAGATGAATAAAACATTATCAGGCCACACCAATTTTATTTCTTGTTTCATGGGTGAAATCTTTTTTTTTTTTTTGGAACACGCTTCAGCATGACTCCGTCAGCTTTTAACATTATGGACAGAGACAGACGAGTGAAAACTAACAAAATATAATTGTTGTGGTAACATGTTCTGTTTTATTCTTATTATCACCTCCAATCTTGAAAAAAAATAAAATTCAGCGGTGAAACAAAAAATTAAATTGGTCTGGCCTCCGGGTTCAGGTCTATTAGGCATGTTAGGGATAATACTTCTGACTATTGGGAGTTGTCTTCCCCTGATCTGTGTAAATCATACAGAGGTTGCAATAAAGTTGAATTGAAAATCAGCCAGGTTTTCAACAGTCCATTCATGAAGGTTTCAATGTGTTATTGGACACCTTAGATTGTTTGTCACAATATATGGCATGAAAACATCCCATTTACAGAGTGTTAATAGTACATACCCTTATGACAGAATTGTATGCAAGATCACATTAATTGTCATGACAAAATTGTATACAATATCACATTAATTGTCATGACAAAATTGTATACAATATCACATTCATTGTCATGACAAAATTGTATACAATATCACATTAATTGTCATGACAAAATTGTATACAATATCACATTCCATTGTGACAGCATTGTATACAATATCACATTCTGTCATGACAAAATTTTATACAAGATCACATTCCATTGTGACAGTATTGAATACAATATCACATTCCATCAGGACAGAATTATATACTATATAACATGTCTTTGTAACAATATCACATTCCGTCATTACAGAATTGTATACAATATCACATTCCGTCATGGCAGTATTGTACATCTTGACAGAATTGTATACAATATCACATTTCGTCATTACAGAATTGTACATGGCATCACATTCCGATATGACAATTTTATGCAATATCACATTCCCTCCGTCCCATTGACCTGGTGATTGTGCACACTCACAGCTCATGGAATTGACCTGGTTTGTCGCTCTGCACAATTCCAGATCATGGGATTGACCTGGTTTGTCGCTATGCACAATTCCAGATCATGGAATGAATTAAAATTGTTGTAAAATTGTTAAAATTGTTGTAAGCTTGTTGTAAGAGGTGACTAACTGTGGCACCTGAAGTGTTTCCGGGTGTAGAAAAGAATTGGAATGAAATGTCAGAAATATAACTGAAATATATAGTATTACATGTAAAAGTGACGTACGTTAAATAATATTGTCACTCGTACGTAATCCATAACTGTGATATCAAATCTGTCCTTGATTTCTCTGATTCACGGTACACATGTATAAACATCAGTATTATTGTTGGTATATTACACATAACCTGTTCTGTTAATGATTTCTCTGATTCACAGTACCTATATATAAACATCAGTATTATTGTTGGTATATTACACATAACCTGTTCTGTTAATGATTTCTCTGATTCACAGTACCTATATATAAACATCAGTATTATTGTTGGTATATTACACATAACCTGTTCTGTTAATGATTTCTCTGGTTCACAGTACTTATGTATAAACATCAGTATTATTGTTGGTATATACACATAACCTGTTCTATTAATGATTTCTCTGGTTCACAGTACCTATGTATAAACATCAGTAGTATTGTTGGTATATACACATAACCTGTTCTGTTAATGATTTCTCTGGTTCACAGTACCTATGTATAAACATCAGTATTATTGTTGGTATATACACATGACCTGTTCTGTTAATGATTTTCCCAATAAAGGGATTTGTTGAAACCTCTTCTGACTGGTTTGTGTTGATATTTACCTTCACAAAAATTTAAGTTTGCGACCAGGGAGATTGCTCAGTTAGCTACTGCCTAGCTAGCATTATGCTCCCATTTGAAATTTTGCAACCTCACATTTAAGCTACTGGAGAGTGCATGAAGCTCACAAGAAGGTTGCAGCTAGGTTGCTGCTTTGGCTAGCATGTGTGAGCTAGTAGATAAAATGTGTTTGCTAACGCAAGCTAGTGGATAGCTAGTGCTGGCTAAGGCTAGCTTCCTGGTAGATCCCGCAATCAAGATTCAAGCCTGGAAACTTGGGGGTAGCTATTCGCAATCTTCAATTTCTGTAAGGGAACTGATATGATAGAGATAGAAGTATATACGCCATCCAGAATGTTCACACATTGTTTACTGCCTATATGGTGACTGACCCATAGTTGGTGTTCCATGGTGTTACATGAACAGTCCATGAACAGGCTATCCACTCAATTGATGTTAAATCATATTCCCTCCCTCCACCCATATGCTGCGGGTGATTGGTGGTTGCCCATTGGCACAGGTTCCTGTTTCCTCAATGAATTTTGCTGAGAAGTAAGATGAACTTGATAATGTGCAGTCCAGCACTGTAGTCGCACTACTCTCTATTTCATCAATGGATGCTCCATGTATGTATCTTGTGTGTTGTCCTGTATGTATCTTGTGTGTTGTCCTGTATGTATCTTGTGTGTTGTCCTCCGTGTATTATGGGCTGGATTGCAGTTATCTGGTTCCATGAGTCATCAAAGATTTCTTTGAAGCAACGGGAACGCAGCTCGGCTTAGGTGGGTGGGTGGTTGGGTGGGTTCAGGTTCCTGTTGTTTCAATGCCTTTTGCTGAAAAGCAACCGGAACTTGAAAATGTGATGTCTAGCACTGTAATATCACTTGTATTTATTGCACCATGTAATCGTCCTGTCTGTGTCTTGTGCGCTGTCCTCAGTGTTTTATAGGGTGGATGGAGGGTGTCTGGTTCCATGCTGCTTCAAAGATTTCTTCTTTGAAGTAGCAGGAACACAACTGAGCTGGGAGGTGCTTGGTTGTTTCGTCGTGATATAGCTGAAATATTGTTGAAAGTGACGTCAAATTCTATTCACTCGCTCACTCGGCTTAGGTGGTGCCTTGTTGGTTCGTTGAGATTTGACTAAAATATTGTTGAAAGTGATGTTATATCTTAGCTCACTCATTCAACCACCCATATTTCTGTGAATTTATTGTTTATTGACTGATCATATGGTGACAGACTCATAGTTGTGGTTCCATGGTGTTACATGAACAGTCCATCCATCTTTTGACCTGTGGCTTAGGGGTTTATTGTCTGATCTTATGGTGACTGACTCCTAGCTGTGGTTCCATGGTGTTTGTATTGGAATAGATCCTACTGTTGTAGACTCTAGCCTGTATTCGAAGGGATAGTTCCTTAGGAGTGACTCAAGTCAGTTTTCAGAAACAGCAGATTTTATTCTCTCACTGTAAAATGCTACCATCACTTATTCTTGACTAGGTAAAACCTTAAACAGAATGAAAAATAAACACATTCAGTAACAGAGCACTGACAAGAATTGTCGTTGTTGTTATCCAACTTATCCAACTTTGACCAAAATCATCAATGACACTGTTTGTTCCTTACTGATAAACTGAACTCTTAAAACAAACTCAACGGTCTTTTAACCATTATTAAAAGTATATCTCAGATGCTAAACTTATGTTTGACTCACTTTTCCTCGTGAATACAGTCTACAAACAAGAAGTTCATCTTCAGATGTCTTTCAAAGCACATGGCTTACAACAACAACACAATTCACTCTGCAGAAAATATTGTCTGGAATTCTGATTGGCTGATAATTAAAGGGAAGCAACTTGCTTTCTAGTGTCATTTCAAAATTACAGTTCAGTTATCTCCCTTGAATGTAACACTGTTCTTGATAACTTAACTTTCAAGCAAGTTTAAACTGTCACAGTTACTGACTCAAGGGTCACAATCGATATAAACCAATACACCGGGAGGAGAAGGGTCGCTGCGATCAGTCTGTCATCGCATGCGAATAATGTCCAAATGTTCAAGATTATGCGGAAATGATCATTAAACTGTTCCAAGTAACATTTAACTCTACTCAACTTAATCTGAGTCGCGATCAACAGGAACCAGAAGAGCAAGTCTCTGAACACTCCTCGTCACAGTTGTATCTTTGGCACCAGAGTACACACGCGTATTTTCTCCAACTTTGTAGTTTTTGTAGGAGAGTGACACTTGGCGCACCTTGCCATCATCTCCTGGGAATACCTGTTGCACGAGTCCCAGTCTGTAGTCTCCACGAAGCGTGTTTCGATCAGCGACAATGACCACATCTCCTGGTTTCAGATTACGATGCGATGTTGCCCACCTTTGTCGTACAACTAGAGTTGGGGCATACAGTTCTGTCCATTTGTTCCAGAAGTGATCACACACAGTTTGCACCAGTTGATATCGTTCTTGAATGGAGCTCACTGGTTGCCAGCCTCCAGGATTCTTTGCTGTGGCTCTGCCCAGTAACAAGCTGTTGGGAGTTAACACTTTTATATCAGAGTCCTCACTTGGCAAAGCTCCAATGGGCCTCTCATTCAACAAGTTTGCTACTTCTGTACATAGTGTCAGGAATTCTGGTACGGAGAGTCTCTGATTGTTGATGGCGAAGTGAATCGCCCTTTTTGCACTTTTTACCAAAGACTCGACAGCTCCTTGGTGCCAGGGGCTGTCTGCCGGTCCGAAAACCCAGGTAAGTCCTTTCTCCGAGCCCTTGCGAATCAGAACGTCTTTGTTCATCTGTTCCCAGGCTTCCTTCAGCTCTCTTTCGGCTCCTACTAGCTGAGAGCCTGGATCGCTGTAAATGATTTCAGGCCATCCTCGTACACTTGCGAATCTGCTCAAAGCCATTAAAAAGGAACCGGTGTCGTATCCACAAACAACCTCTAGGTGGACAGCCCGCATGGTTAAGTCGGTGAACAGGACTCCATAAGCCTTACTGCTGACTCGCTTCTGCACTTCGCCACGGACTGTGTACGGCCCGAAGAAATCAATCATCACATGGTTGAAGGCTGGTGCAGGTTTCAGACGAGCTTCAGGCAGCAATCCCATTTCTTGCTGAAGTAGTACAGGATCCCGAAGCTTGCATAGTTGGCAGTTTTTCTTCACAGACTTGGCAAGTTTGTCGCCGTGAGGTGTCCAGTAAAGCTGTCGGAACATGGCTAGTGTTGCAGTCCGTCCTCTATGTCCACATTGATGTGCCCGTTGCATGAATAACCTTGTGGCTGGATGACTTGTTGGGAGCAGTTTTTGTAGGCCCGAGTCTGCTGTCATGGCGTTGAACCGTTGCAAGCGTTGGCCGACCACCCAAATTCCATCTGGACGTTTTACAGGATTTAGTCTTGCATAACGGCCCCCTGAACCAGCTTTGGGGTTACGTTTCTCTAGTTCGTCGAGCACAGACTTCTGGGCATCCTTGACAATGAAGTCCTCGGCATCACGAAGATGTTCTGCAGTTATAAATTTGCTGCTACCTCCTTTGAAGGATTTCATTTTAGCGATGTTGTGAACTCGTGCAATGACCCAGATAGCTTTATCTATGGAACTGAAGCGTCCGTAGGTCACCGTAGGTACACTGGCTGCTGCTGCTGTGGAAGAACAAAGTTTCTTCTCACCAGGAAGATTGGTATCTTGCTGTAATCCAAATTTGAGTCCCCAGTGACTCATAGGCTGGTATAAACTCGCAGGTCCAGTGCTCCATTCTGTTTCAGGACCAAGTTGACTTGGTGTGCGACCTCTGGTAAGCCAGTCTGCAGTGTTGTCTTGTCCCGAAATCCAGGCCCAACAAGACATATCACCATTTGATGCAGCTTGTATCTCTCCTATCCGGACACCTTCATATACTTTGAACCTAGTGCTTGTTTTGTTGAGCATGTTGAGCACCGTCTCTGAATCTACAAGGTGGAGAACTTTCTCAAAGTCAAACCTCATTTCTTTCTCAAGAACCACTCTGGCTCGTTTGGAAAGTACTGCTCCATTGAGTTCCATTTGGGGTGTTGATACTCTGTTCAAAGGCGCTATTCTGCACTTTGCCATGATCAGTCTGATCCAATGCTCATCATTTTTAAGCTTCCATAAGATGTATGCTGCGAAGCCATATGCCTGGTTGCTACCATCGCTCAGAATGATAAGCCAGGGACGTCCTACAGCACCGTCAGGTTTCAAGCACCGTTGTAATCTCATTTGTTCCAATTCGAACATGGTCTTGAAAAACTTGACCCACTTCATATGAAGATCATGGGGCAGCTGGTCATCCCAATCCAAATTGAGAGCCCATGTCTCTCTGAGATATATCTTGGAGATCAAAGTGAAGGGGCAGAGGAGTCCTAATGGGTCGAAGATCATCATTACTTGTTCCAAAACAATTCGGCGTGTCAAGATGTCCGGTACTGATGCAGGAATATCTGTTTCATGAAGATTTGGACCAGTCCGTGCTCCTTTCTTCTTCTTTGAAAAGTTGAGGGTGACTTCGAAGACTACTGTATCGTCCACTGGTTTCCATCCAAGTCCAAGAACTCTGAGATTACTGTCTGTTCCCTTAAGTAAAGATTTCACCTTTTCTGGATT
>JAVTVY010035008.1:0-14025 GCA_036873755.1 Hanleya hanleyi | reverse complement strand
ACTCTCCACTGTCCACTTGGTGTTGGGGCGTTGTTGTTGGGTCCATTCCAAGGGATCCACGGTGTTCAGTTTCTCCAGCATCGTCTCTAGCGACGCCCGGTTAATGATGGTAAACGGTTGGTCAAATACCCGGATGTTACTGCTCGGGTAAAAATATCGGGCTTGGTCTGTGTCCTTATGCTGCAGCACATAGCCAAACGCCAGATTTAATTTGAAGGACGTAGCTTGGCCATTGAAGATGGCTTCCACGTAGTTGCGTAGTCGGGTGAGGTCAGTCAGTCGGAAATTGTAGACATCTTGAATAGGGCGATGACGGTAGAAACAGTGCCGGATCATGGGCCAATGGCGCCGATAAATGTCACTCACTGGATGGTCTTCGTGTGACAGATCGCTGGGAACATTTATGGGTTCGCCCACGGAGTGTACTTTACCCTCCACGTCGTACAAAATCTGGCCCAAGGTCTTGTCGTCGGAATTTGACTGTTGAATTAGGGCGACATCATCATCGGCCCTCGTGCGATGGGTGGGAGTTCCCCCTGTTTCGATATTGATGCCTACGGGCTCTTCTACCTGCAAACGTGGCTGCCGAACAGGGGGTCGTGTGCGTTGGTGTCGCAGCAACTGACTGGTCAGTTTGAAAAGCCGACCACATTCTTCGCATGGACGCTTGGGTACTTCATGGCGTGCACGTGTGTGGCGCTGTAAATGATCCGGGCGCTGAAACGACAGTGTACATATCGTACAGTTATACCGGGCAGTTCCTTCGTGCTTGGTAGCCTCATGGCGGCGCAAGTCGTGCAGACGAGTGAATGATTTCGAGCACGTAGTACAAGTGAACATCTTGGTGGTTGACAGAGTGTCTGATGAAACGGTCAGGCCGCTTCCCTTTTATAGCACGCTAGCTGAGGTCGGAAGTGACATTTGCATATGACCTCTGTGAGGTCATTTCCGCTTCCGTTCACGTGACCGGATCAGGTCCATGTCCAGAAGCTCTCATACGCCGCCATTTTGGAGCCGCCATGTTGGATCCGTCATTTTGGAACCGCCATCTTGGATATGTCCCATAATGCACTGGGTCAAAATACTCGCTTCTGATTGGACGAGGGCTCTGTGACGGATTTTAAATACTCGCTTCTGTTTGGTGTACGTCGCTAAAGGTCACCGGAACTGACCTTTGACCCCGGCGCGCGCAGTGTAAAGGTTGGAAACCAAGATGTTCACTTGTACTACGTGCTCGAAATCATTCACTCGTCTGCACGACTTGCGCCGCCATGAGGCTACCAAGCACGAAGGAACCGCCCGGTATAACTGTGCGATGTGTACACTCTCGTTTCAGCGCCCGGATCATTTACAGCGCCACACACGTGCACGCCATGAAGTACCCAAGCGTCCATGCGAAGAATGTGGTCGGCTTTTCAAACTGACCAGTCAGTTGCTGCGACACCAACGCACACGACACCCTGTTCGGCAGCCACGTTTGCAGGTAGAAGAGCCCGTAGGCATCACTATCGAAACAGGGGGAACTCCCACCCATCGCACGAGGGACGATGATGATGTCGCCTTAATTCAACAGTCAAATTCCGACGACAAGACCTTGGGCCAGATTTTGTACGACGTGGAGGGTAAAGTACACTTCGTGGGCGAACCCATAAATGTTCCCAGCGATCTGTCACACGAAGACCATCCAGTGAGTGACATTTATCGGCGCCATTGGCCCATGATCCGGCACTGTTTCTACCGTCATCGCCCTATTCAAGATGTCTACAATTTCCGACTGACTGACCTCACCCGACTACGCAACTACGTGGAAGCCATCTTCAATGACCAAGCTACGTCCTTCAAATTAAATCTGGCGTTTGGCTATGTGCTGCAGCATAAGGACACAGACCAAGCCCGATATTTTTACCCGAGCAGTAACATCCGGGTATTTGACCAACCGTTTACCATCATTAACCGGGTGTCGCTAGAGACGATGCTGGAGAAACTGGACACCGTGGATCCCTTGGAATGGACCCAACAACAACGCCCCAACACCAAGTGGACAGTGGAGAGTGTGACCAATGTTACGTTTTTCGTTACCAAGCTGACCGACCACCCCATCGGCTGAATGCGTCACTCATGCACTGATGAATACCATAACATGCCGTACATACTCTATATGTCTACATGTTGGTCGTTGACGTTACGGAGGTGACCGAAGAGACACGGAGATTACCGAAGATGTCACGGCTCGGCCCTCGACTTGGGGATAGTTGAACTGAGTGTGCTAAAAATAGATCACCAGCTAGCGTGCTATAAAAGGGAGGCGGCCTGGCCGTTTCATCAGACAATCTGTCAACCACCAAGATGTTCACTTGCACAACTTGCCAGAAGATGTTTACTCGTCTAGATAAGTTACGACGCCACGAGGCCTCCACCCACAACGATGCCCGGTATCCTTGTATAATCTGCGCACGGTCATTCAATCGGAAGGATAATTTACTGCGCCATGAGAGGGTACTCCACGCGGGTGCGACAGTACTATGTAATGATTGTGGTCGACTCTTCAAACGAGTAGGTCAGTTAGTCGGACCCAGTCGGTTTAGACGGCACCAACGTTTGAGGCATGCCCCGTCTCTACGGTTTGGGCGACAACTTTCCACTAAAGAGGAGCCGCGGAAGGTCAGACCCAGTGAAGATGAACCCGGAGAGACGAACGCCACTGGTGATGCGATGACGCAGAGCCTGCCTATACCCACGGTCCAGGAGGGCCTGGATATCCAGCCGGACCCCTCCGTTACGGTTTCGAGTCATACGCCTGACAACATCGAACATTTTCTGGACGAGCCCATAAATGTTCCTAGCGATCTCTTACAGGACGCCCAGCCAGTGAGTGACATTTATCGGCGTCACTGGTCCATGATACGGCACTGTTTCTACCGTCATCGCCCTATTCAAGATATCTACAATTTCCGACTGACCGACCTCGCCCGTCTACGCAGCTACATGGAAGCCATCTTCACTGACCAAGCTACGTCCTTCAAATTGAATCTGGCGTTTGGTTATGTGCTGCGGCATAAGGAGACAGACCAAGTCCGATACTTTTACCCGAGCAGTAACATCCGGGTATTTGACCAACTGTTTACCATCATTAACCGAGTGTCGCTAAAGACGATGCTGGAGAAACTGGACACCGTGGATCCCTTGAAATGGGCCCAACAACAACGCCCCAACACCAAGTGGACAGTGGAGAGGGTGACCAATGTTACGTTCTTCGTGACCAAACTACGGAATATTGCCATCGGGTGAATGTATTCACCCATGCACTCATAGATACTCAGAATGCACAAACATGTATCTGAGGATATGTTGCCTCAACGGTATCCTGGCCTGCCCGACGATGATTAGAATAAACGGTTCAGATGGCACTTTCTGAAATGGAGACTTCTGATTGGACAAGAATACATCTAACGGACAGGAACGAATATGAAACATGCAAATGGTGGCCTCTGATTGGATAAGAATCTTCTTGAATTGTAAATATACCCAACGCGGCTCCCCCAGCGTGGGTATGATGTAACATTAGGGAGAATAAACTATATGAAAAAAACTTCTTGTTGTTGTTGTTCTCTCATGTGTCATCCGTGTTGCTGTTGTTGTTCTCTCTCCGGTCTATATCATGGCGTTATGTTAGAGTGTTAAGGTGTAACGACGAGCGTTGACGGGCATCACTGCATTTCGAAGAAATAGTGACAATTCCATGGAATATCAGAGCTTCTGATCTATTTCACCAGGGCGTTGAAGCATTAAGAATGGTGTTGGTGGGCGTTGCTACAAGATGACACCTCACACGGTCCATTTGGACCACGGATGGTCCATCTCTACACCAAATACCTCCTTTCACTGCCCCAAAATGCTCACTTTCGCTACTACTCCTACTGATGACGTCACCAATGACGTCACAGATGACGCGAACATACCTCAAATCGGAATGTACACCCCGAGAGCTACAAAATGAGACCTCACACGACGCATTCGGACTAAGGATGGTGCATCTCTACACCAAACTCACCCTCACGCACCCACAAAATGTCCACTTTCGCTACTACTCGTACCGATGACGTCATCAATGACATCACAGATGACGCGGACACCCCTCAAATCGGAATGTACACCCCGAGAACTACAAGATGACACCTTCCAGGACGCATTCGAACCGTGAATAGCCCATCTCGAACCCAAATACCTTCATGTACTGCCCGAAAATGACCACTTTACTTACTACAACCAACTGCGCCTGCGCAGATTGACGCGACTTGCATTCAAAAACACGCCATTCTGACTCTACCCCACACAAGCTTCACTTTGACACCCTCCACGACCCATTCGGATCCATAGCGGGCCATCTCTACTCCAAACACCTTCAAAAGGCCCACTTTCGCTACAACTTGTACTAATGACGTCACCAATGACGTCACAGATGCTATAAATATCCCTGAAATCAGGGTCTATACTCCGAGAGCTACAACATGATGCCCCACACGACGCATTCGCAACGCGGATGGTCCATCTCTACACCAAATACCTTCCTGCACTGCCCCAAAAGGCTCACTTTCGCTAATACTCCTACTGATGACGTCATCGATGACGTCACAGATGCTTCGGACATGCCTCAATTCGGAATGTACACCCCGAGAGCTACAAAATGACACCTCACACGACGCATTCGGACTAAGGATGGTGCATCTCTACACCAAACTCACCCTCACGCACCCACAAAATGTCCACTTTCGCTACTACTCGTACCGATGACGTCATCAATGACGTCACAGATGACGCAGACATCCCTCAAATCGGAATGTACACCCCGAGAACTACAAGATGACACATTCCAGGACGCATTCGAACCGTGAATAGCCCATCTCGATCCCAAATACCTTCATGTACTGCCCGAAAATGACCACTTTACTTACTACAACCAACTGCGCCTGCGCAGATTGACGCGACTTGCATTCAAAAACACGCCATTCTGACTCTACCCCACACAAGCTTCACTTTGACACCCTCCACGACCCATTCGGACCCATAGCGGTCCATCTCTACCCCAAACACCTTCATGTACTGCCCCAAAATGGCCACTTTACTTAATACAACCAACTGCGCATGCGCAGATTGACGCGACTTGCATTCAAAAACACACCATTCTGACTCTACCCCACACAAGCTTCACTTTGACACCTCACACGACCCATTCGAACCGTGATTAGCCCATCTCTAACCCAAACACACCCCTATGCGCGCGCTGCGGCCGGGGCGGAGCGGGGCGGGAAAAGGTACCGGAGGTTGAACATTGGAACTGTTGTGGGTTTGGAGGATGAACATACGGACGTCTAAGGGAAAACATTAGGAACTCTTCTATGTTTGGAGGTAGTGTTTAGTGAAAACCCGGAAGTGACGTGACAACCCACGTCACCTGCGTATATACTCCTGTAAAATAGAGCCGATTTTATTTCTTTGGAAGGGACAAGGTCAATAGGACTTGCGCTTTTTATACTACTAAACTGTGATGTAGATTACATCTTACATAGGCCTTAAGGCCGTGATATGCATATGAAGTATTCTGGGGCATGGTCAGTACTTTCCAATTTTCCCTTCGTCTACTACTCACCGATTTTTTTATTTTTTTTATTATTTATTTATTTATTTATTTATTTATTTATTTCCTCGAGAGCTTTAAAATAAGACCTCACTCTACCCCATCGGGCCACTAGTGCTCCACCTAGACTCCAACATGTCCACCCCGTATCGATTTATACATACTAATATCCCAGTATATGAGTGTATATGGGTCTATATGGATCTATATACAAGCCTACGCGGTACTTTCAAATTTTTTCCATCGTATTCTACATGATCAACCTCATAGCTCATAGTAAAAGCCATAAAAAAAACCCGACCACCCCTATACCCATACAGGCCAAATATAGCGGACATGATCTTCGAATTGGTCTAGTCCGAGTTGTCTCCCTTGCACCAAAGCGTATAGATGGCGCTGTGGTTTGAACGACGCGATTATCCGGGCAAATTTTGGTCTTCAGTAGCCATTTTGTGTTTTCTGAGCTGGAGAACATTCTCTGTTGCAGTGTATAACGGAACTTTCTTCCATTTCGGTGTCCGCTGAGATGAATAATGTGACGAAACTCTGCACGATTCATCGCCTCCATGTATACCCGTCACGCGTAGACTGTAATCGAGGGAGTGTGCTATATTGTGTTCGAGCGGATGCATAGATTTGTGTGATATCCGACAGGAAACGTGAAAATTGATATTCTTTCACAGATTTCGAAGTGTATACAGTTCTGGTGAGAATGAACGCAGCCTTTATGAGCAGCGATTGAACGATGATGTAGGCCACCGAACAGGTTTTGTGGAATCAACATTGTGTAACACTCCCCCCCCCCTTGACTGGAGGGATTTTATCGGACATCTGCAGTACGGAACGCTATTTGATGCATACATTCGCTTATCGTGGCAGTCCGTATAATTTGTCAATTTTTGTGTTTGGTTTCGTGAGAGAGGACGACATTGGTTTTCATTAGTGCAAAACTCCACAACAGTGAAAGCTGGTGGATGAAATTCTACTCCACGGGAACGGTTGGTGATACCCATATTTTTAGCATACGAATGCATCGTGATGAAGGCTTCATGGTGTGTTATACCCACCTAGGAAAAAAACAGCCCCAGATCATCTGGACTAAACTCTTTTATCAGGTAAGCTAGACTTTAGTTTTTCGCCACACTACCATCTATTTATCCATGTTAAAACACCCGGGTGAGTGGGGTGGGTTCAAAATGGCGGCACCTTATTTTACACACTAGTGCACCGGAGTGAGTGGGGTGGGTTCAAAATGGCGGACTTTAAGTTGTCCCACTCACTCCGGTGCACTGATTGACATGTGGGTGAGTGGGGTGGGTTCAAAATGGCGGACTTTAAGTTGCCCCACTCACTCCGGTGCACTGATTGACATGTGGGTGAGTGGGGTGGGTTCAAAATGGCGGCTTGTGGTGTTGTGTGTGTAAAATAAGGTGCCGCCATTTTGAACCCACCCCACTCACCCACATGTCAATCAGTGCACCGGAGTGAGTGGGACAACTTAAAGTCCGCCATTTTGAACCCACCCCACTCACCCACATGTCAATCAGTGCACCGGAGTGAGTGGGACAACTTAAAGTCCGCCATTTTGAACCCACCCCACTCACCCACATGTCAATCAGTGCACCGGAGTGAGTGGGACAACTTAAAGTCCGCCATTTTGAACCCACCCCACTCACCCACAGGTCAATCAGTGCACCGGAGTGAGTGGGACAACTTAAAGTCCGCCATTTTGAACCCACCCCACTCACCCACAGGTCAATCAGTGCACCGGAGTGAGTGGGACAACTTAAAGTCCGCCATTTTGAACCCACCCCACTCACCCACATGTCAATCAGTGCACCGGAGTGAGTGGGACACCTTAAAGTCCGCCATTTTGAACCCACCCCACTCACCCACATGTCAATCAGTGCACCGGAGTGAGTGGGACAACTTAAAGTCCGCCATTTTTAACCCACCCCACTCACCCATCATAATTTCAAGGAGGGAGTTTCCCTCGCTGTTGTCATCCACATGTAAGTAATGCTGATTGGACAAATTACCTGTACCTAACTGGTATTTCCCAGAGACCTCATTTGCATATTTTCAGTAACAACAGGCCGCCATTTTGAACCCACCCCACTCACCCACATGTCAATGGTGCCGCCATTTTGAACCCACCCCACTGATGAACCCACCCCACTCACCCACATGTCAATCAGTGCACCGGAGTGAGTGGGACACCTTAAAGTCCGCCATTTTGAACCCACCCCACTCACCCACATGTCAATCAGTGCACCGGAGTGAGTGGGACAACTTAAAGTCCGCCATTTTGAACCCACCCCACTCACCCATCATAATTTCAAGGAGGGAGTTTCCCTCGCTGTTGTCATCCACATGTAAGTAATGCTGATTGGACAAATTACCTGTACCTAACTGGTATTTCCCAGAGACCTCATTTGCATATTTTCAGTAACAACAGGCCGCCATTTTGAACCCACCTCACTCACCCACATGTCAATGGTGCCGCCATTTTGAACCCACCCCACTCACCCACAGGTCAATCAGTGCACCGGAGTGAGTGGGACAACTTAAAGTCCGCCATTTTGAACCCACCCCACTCACCCCCATGTCAATCAGTGCACCGGAGTGAGTGGGACAACTTAAAGTCCGCCATTTTGAACCCACCCCACTCACCCACATGTCAATCAGTGCACCGGAGTGAGTGGGACACCTTAAAGTCCGCCATTTTGAACCCACCCCACTCACCCACAGGTCAATCAGTGCACCGGAGTGAGTGGGACAACTTAAAGTCCGCCATTTTGAACCCACCCCACTCACCAGTGCACTCATAGGCCACGCCCCCTCATCACGCATGCGCACACCGCCCCAATACCGCCCCAAAACCTCCCATTTTTTTTTCTGCGCATGCGCAGTTGAGGGGTATCTACTCAATTTACGCATTGCATACTACTTGTGACCCGGCAAAAGTGTCCCAGTCTGCCCCAGGGGCATAGCATGATATATTCTGTTTTATGTAAAAAACTAATACATCTGAGATAATGAATCGATATAATTAAATTGTACTTGTGTCCATTCTTTCTCAGCAGCAACAAAACATCAATGAAGTACTGATGAAAACTTGGTGAAACAAGTTCCTAAAAAGGAGGTGTTCGGTTTGACCGTATTTTTTTCCTTAGTGTGTTGCGTTTATAAACCGAAAATATAATTTCCTCTCGTTTACTTTAAAAGTTATTAGCTTGAGAGAGAAAATACTGAATTTTCATATTCTCAATTTTCACCGAGAAGAGATTTGTCAAAAAAATATTACGAATATTAGAAAATAAGCATTCGTTTGTTTTTGCAATTTTTGGCGATATTCTTGAAGGGAATTCCCTTCATATATAAAATATGACACCTTTAACCAAAACGATTCTTACATATAGAAATGCGGTAGGTTTGATCCAAAATGATACTGAAGTATCGTTTTGGTTAAAGGTGTCATATTTTCATAATATTGAAATATGTCAAAACGCTTGTAATGCTCTGAAAGGATGTAGCTCACCGTCATTCGGCACATTAGTTGATAATTGTAACAGCTGCTTGGCCGAATGGTTACAGTGTTGGACTACAGATTAAAAGAAAACCAACATTTGGTTCGAATCCCCAAATGCCCGAGAATTTTTTTTGTCTCATTTCTTCTTTTTTTCTCTCATCTTCATTTTGGACTTTAAAGTGCAATAGTGACGTGAAATAGGGTGAGTGAGTGAATAGGGTTTAACGTCGCTTTCAACATTTGTTCAGCTATATCACGACGGGGAAGGGAAGGGAGGGGAGGGGGAGGGGAAGGGGAACCTACTTGTAACAGAGCAGATCTAATGCTGCCATGTTATAGTGCTGTCCCACTGAAATATCATGCCGTAGGCAGACATGACACCCCACTCAGTCACATTATACTGACACCGAGCGAACCAGTCCTCGTTCTATCCTCTTAATGCTGAGCGTAAGCGAGGAAGCAACAAGTTCCATTTTTCAAGTCTTAGGTATGACCCGGCCTGGGATCGAACCCAGAACCTACCGCTTACGAGGCCACCGCTCTAACCATTAGACCACCGCAGTGCGGCCCCGTGACGTGAAATAAAGACAGCGAACCCCTAACGCACATAACCCCTTATTTTATTATAATTCGTAAACAGAATTGCACACAAACAACTCCACACACAGAGTCAGACCACTTGTTCAGTATTTGAATATTCTGACGATCCAGCAGAGAGAAAAAAATAATTGTTACACATATAGTTGTAACTGTGAATTGAAAAGTTATAAGGTTAAACTTGTCTTATATCAAGGCCTTTATTAAGGAACTGACCCTCAACAAGTGGTGACGCTTGCTTTCCCAAGTAATTATGCATGTGCCAATATGTATTTTGTTTGTTTTTGTTTTTTTTGCAGCTACTTCTTTAACTATTGTTCGCTGAATTTTTGACAGTGATTTTTCAGTTTTTGAATAGGTGTATATATTAATATAACTGATTATTGTTCGTAAATATCTTGGTCGTTCATGAAAATACTAATGGCAACCGTATGAGAATATGAACCAGAATTTCCCATTAGACTGGCCTTGCCTGTCAGACAAAGAGCTGGGAAATACCTGAGCATTACGTCACAATTTACCGGCCGGCTGGGAGCGAGACAATAGAGCAGCAGAGATCGACTCTGAAGGGAAAAATATCCCTCTAAAGCGAACACCTCCTTTACTTGAGCTGCAGCAATGCATTTTTTTTTGCTCCTAATTTTTAACCAATGATACTTATCACTTGTAATCAACATAGAAGTTGTATGGGGGTGGTAGCTTTCTGCTGTGACATCTTCGTGACATGGAATACACCTTGGGACTGTCTCTTTTTTTAGTGAATGTTCGTGTATGGCCGATTCTATATCGCCTGATCATCGCCTGATCGAAACGTTTCTGGCTGTTCAGATGAGTATAGCCTATAAGTAGTATACAAAGCGTAAATTGAGTCAACTTGACCCCTGATTTTGAGTGCATTTGTGGCGGTCACGTGGCGGGAGGAGAGGTCAAGTGCAGTATAGTTCCGACAGAAGGACCAAAAGCTACCTCCAGCACAGGAGAGTTCCAATTGTTGGAGGGGATGTATTCAGGATGTATTCCTCCGCGGTGATGCGGTCTGGCCGCGGTTTTGGCGGTGATTCGGTCTCGGGAAAAAGCTTCCGCGGAGAAAAAGTAGTCCCTAGATAAAATGGTCCGATGGGGTCGAGTGAGGTATCAAAGTGAAGCTTATATGAAGGGGCATCTGACTGGACTAGCGGCTTGGGCGTTGTCACCATTCTGCGCATGCGCGGTGGCCGAAGGGTATGAAAATAGCCGTGTTGGACCTAGGGGAGCTACTCATGGGCCGATGGGGTCGAATGAGGTATCAAAGTGAAGCTTATGTGAAGGGGCATCTGATGGGCTGGGTGTGGGGTTGAACTATCAGCATTCTGCGCATGCGCGGTGGCCCAAGGGTATGGAAATAGCCGTGTTGGGAGCTAGGGGAGTTACTCATGGTCCGATGGGGTCGAGTGAGGTATCCATGTGAAGCATTCGTGAAGGGGCATCTGACTGGACTAGCGGCTCGTGCGTTGTCACCATTCTGCGCATGCGCGGTGGCCCAAGGGTATGAAAATAGCCGTTTTGGGAGCTAGCGAAGCTACTCATGGTCCGATGGGGTCGAGTGAGGTATCAAAGTGAAGCTTATGTGAAGGGGCATCTGACTGGACTAGCGGCTCGGGCGTTGTCACCATTCTGTGCATGCGCGGTGGCCCAAGGGTATGGAAATAGCCGTGTTGGGATGTAGGGGAGTCCCTAATGATCCAATGGGGTCGAGTGAGGTATCAAAGTGAAGCTTATGTGAAGGGGCATCTAATGGGTTGGGTGTGCGGTAGCCATTCTGCGCATGCGCAGATGCAATGAGGAGCTCTCGTCCAATCAGAAGCGAGTATTTCAAATCCGCCACGGAGCTCTCGTCCAATCAGAAGCGAGTATTTTGACCCGGTGCATTATGGGATATATCCAAGATGGCGGCACGTATGTTCAAGATGGCGGCACATCCGGTGTCGAAAACTGGCCATTTTATCGGGATGTGGTCACCTAGTGTCGAAAACTGGACCCTGTATGGGTCCCGCTAGACGTGTTGGAGCTAGGGGAGCCACGAATGGTCCAATGGGGTCGAGTGAGGTATCAAAGTGAAGCATTCGTGAAGGGGCATCTGATGGGCTGGGTGTGGGGTTGAACTATCGGCATTCTGCGCATGCGCAGTCTGGCCGTAGTATAGCAATAGACGTGTTGGGGTGTAGGTGGGCCCCTAGTGGGTCGATGGGATCGAGTGAGGTATCCATGTGAAGCCTAGGTGAGGGAGTTACACTAGGGTGTCGTTTCCATTCTGCTGCGCAGGTCACGTGGTGGGGTTGTGACGTCACTTCGGGGGTTTTCACTAAAAAACTACCTCCAAACATAGAAGAGTTCCAATGTTTCCCCTTAGACGTCCGTATGTTCAACCTCCGGGTTTTGTTTTTCCCGCCCCGGCCCCCCAGCGCGAGCGGCGCGCGCGCGTCATCACGCGGATGAATGTCGGATCTGTATTATGCAATCGGATAGCGGTTGTCGTGAAAAAAACAACAAGTTTAGCAATGTTTATATAGTTTATTACCCCCAATGTTACATCATACCCAGGCTGGGGGAGCCGCCCTGGGTATGTTCACAGCAAAACAAATTGAAATATCAAACACCATGTTTTATTATTTAACACATTGTCACATTAGGTACAAGGGTTTACTGAGCTCAAGTCAGCGAGCAGCATGTAGACATAGAGTGTGTGTGCGGCATGATATTCATCAGTGCACGGGTGACGCATTCAACCGATGGGGGTGATCGGTCAGCTTGGTCAGGAAAAACGTGACATTGGTTACCCTCTCTACCACCCATTGAATGTTGGGGCGTTGACCATGCGCCCATCTCAAAGGTTCCACGGTGTCCAGTATCTCCAGCATCGTCTCTAGTGACCCCCGGTTAATGATGGTGACCGGCTGGTCAAACACATGGTTGTTGGCACTGGGATAATAATACTGTAACTGGTCCGTCTTTTTGTGACGTAAGATGTAGCCGAAAGCGACATTCAATTTAAAGGCCGTAGTTTGATCATTGAAGATGGCTTCCACGTAGCTGCGTAGACAGGTGCGGTTGGTCAGTGGGAAATTGTAGATATCTTGAGGGTGGAAACAGTACCGTGTCATGGACCAATGGCGCCGATCGATGTCACTGATTGGATGGTTTTCCTGTAAGAGATCGCTAGGAACATTTATGGGCTCCACCAGAAAATTTTCGATGTTGTCAGGACTCGAAACCGTAACGCTGGGGTCCAGCTGGATATTCAGGCTCTTCAGAACTGTGGGTATAGGCGGGTTCTCCGTCGTCATCGCATCACCAGTGGCGTTCGTCTCCCCGGGCTTATCTTCACTGGGTCTGACCTTCCGTGGCTCCTCTTCAGTAGGAGGTTGTCGTTCATGCTCATGGGCATGAATCAAACGTTGGTGTCGCAGCAACTGACTGGTCAGTTTGAAAAGCCGGCCACAATCCTCGCATGGACGCTTGGGTGGCCCATGAATGGAACGTTCATGGCGCAGTAAAGCATCTTCCCGATTAAATGACCGTGCGCAGGTTATACAAGTATACCGTCCGCCGTTGTGGATGGAGGACTCGTGTCGTCGCAAATCTTCTGGTCGAGTAAACAGCTTCTGGCAAGTAGTACAAGTGAACATCTTGGTGATTGACAGTGTCTGATGAAACGGCCAGGCCGGTTTCCTTTTATAGCACGCTGGCTGGTGATCTGTTTTAGCACACTCACTTCAAGTACCTCCAAGTCGAGACAGGAAGGCTGGTCAGGCAGGCAGGTGAGATAGCTCCGTTCGGCAAGCCGATGAATGTACCAAACACCTAAAAATTCCCATTTTTATACTCTCTTTTTTCGTGAGATTCGGGTGTTTTCGGCCATTTCCGTAGGTATCTTCGATCTTCTCCGGATGTTTTCGGGCATCTCCGCCACTCTCCGGTACTCCCCGGATCTCTTTTTTGGAATAACCCATCAGAATAGTACGTATCACGGACTACACCCGACGTCTAGGCGCACATGTGTGCCATGGTCTATAAAACACGTCTCCCTGGATCCCACACCTTCATTTCTACGGTTGCAGAGCCATGACGGAGATCCAGCCCTATGCGACTCGCATTTTACAGCATGCCACCGTGGTTAATTCACTCACGGGTTACCGAGCAGTGGTTCGGTCCATGTTTGCAGATGGCGACGACAGCGAGGGGCGACGCCAGATCCTGAAAGAGTTCACAGAAGCGGTCCTCG
>JAVTVY010035007.1:0-15383 GCA_036873755.1 Hanleya hanleyi | reverse complement strand
GTCCGTGTTTCCGGACTTTATATTTCAAGACAAATCCTAGTTGTACATGCACCTACCCATGACACGATCGGCCTCGAGAAGCTCTTCACACGGATACCCCGCACGACTCATTCAGACCAATATTGGGTCATCTCGACCTCAAACGTCCATTCAAATGCCCTTTTCCCACAATGACCACCCCATTATTCTTACCCCAAACATGCATTTCCGGAGATGTCAATGAACCTATAAGGATCATCAGAAGGCCTATTAATCAAGGGTTGTGACATTTGACCCGTACTTGGCGTCCATGGACATGGCCGGAGATTTTAGCATTGAAGTAACTGGAGGAAAATTCGTACATATTTTAAAATGTTCGAATCAGGGGAGATAACCAGGAATTGGGCCAACAGAGTTGACAGAGTTGTTTTCATGGCTATCCGCTCTCGCATCGCGCAATTATAACGCGATATTTCGCAATATCGCAATAGCGCACAATATCGCACAATATCGCGGGAAAATAACGCGATATTGCGATATATCGCGTTATTTTTCCGCGATATTGTGCGATATTGCGATATTGCGCGTTATTTTCCCGCGATATTGTGCGATATTATAGCAATATTGCAATATCGCACAATATCGCGTTATTTTCTCAAAAATAACGCGATATTGTGCGATATTGTGTGATATTGCGATATTGCGATATATCGCGTTATTTTTTCGCGATGTTGTGCGATATTATAGCAAAATCGCAATATCGCACAATATCGCGTTATTTTCGGGAAAATAACGCGATATTGTGCGATATTGCGATATTGCTATAATATCGCACAATATCACGGAAAAATAACGCGATATATCGCAATATCGCAATATCGCACAATATCGCGTTATTTTCCCGAAAATAGCACGATATTGTGCGATATTGTGCGACATTGCGATATTGCCATAATATCGCACAATGTCGCGGAAAAAATAACGCGATATATCGCAATATCGCAATATCGCACAATATCGCGTTATTTTCCCGAAAATAACGCGATATTGTGCGATATTGTGCGATATTGCGATATATCGCGTTATTTTCCCGCGATATTGTGCGATATTGCGATATTGCAAAATATCGCGTTATAATTGCGCGATGCGAGAGCGGCTAGCCATGAAGATAACTCTGTCAACTCTGTTGGCCCAATTCCTGGTTATCTCCCCTGATTCGAACATTTCGAAATATGTACGAATTTTCCTCCAGTTACTTCAATGTTAAAATCTCCGGCCATGTCCATGGACGTCACGTACGGGTCAAATGTCACAGCCCTTGATTAATAGGCCTTCTGATGATCCTTTCAGTTCATTGACATCTCCGGCATTTTGGGGGTAAGAGTAATGGAGTGGTCATTGTGGGAAAAGGGCATTTGAATGGACGTTTGGGGTCGAGATGACCCAATATTGGTCTGATTGAGTCGTGCGGGGTATCCGTGTGAAGAGCTTCTCGAGGCCGATCATGTCATGGGTAGGTGCATGTACAACTAGGATTTGTCTGGAAATATAAAGTCTGGAAACACGGACTATGGCAGGCCAAGTGTGGCAATATTCAATAACATATTTTTTCATTCAATCCAACATATATTCATTCAATTCTGATTAAATTTATATTCAATAATAACAAATATATGCAAAGATTTCATTCATGTCCTTTTGAAATCTATATTTATATGCAATAACTTAAAATTTGCTCATTCGGAACCGTTTTGATTCCATAATTTTTGTTATGCAATGTTTTTTTATTCTTATTCGAAGATGTAAAATAAATGTGCAATAATTGCATTGTGGATAATACCTAACCCCGCCTATTTGGATATGTAACGAAGCTTTTCATTGGCTATTGAGAAATCGATGGCGAAAATGGCGGCATATTTGTGATATGTGTCGGTTTGCCTTCACTGTCTCTTTGGTCAGTTTCCCTACATTCAATCGTTTTTTGTGATTTGACACTAAGAATGAAGACAAACACAAGACAAACATTATCAAAGACAACCTCGACAGCCAAAGATGAGATTTATCCTTGTGGATTGAGGCAAACCGACTGTCAAATATGCCGCCATTTTCGCCGTCGATTTCCCAATAGCCAATGAAAAACCTCGTTACATATTCAAATAGGCGGGGTTAGATATTACCCACAATGCAATTATTGCACATATATTTTACAACTGCTTCGAATACAAATAAAAAAATACATCGCATAAAAAAAATTATCGAATGAAATGAAGAAAATGTATTGCTCTGCATATAACCTTGACGTGTTTGGGGCATAGTCAGCACCACTGAAACTCCCCTTTCTCTACCACTCCTCAGTGCGCATGCATATATCACTTCCAGTCTGTCTCTACCGGATAAGAGTTTCAATAGGTTACCACTCATGTTTAGATACAACTTAAGGCTAATGGTTTACAAACGACTTTATATGACCACTCACTCACTCAACCCCATTCCTCCTCCTCCTTCACTTCACCTCTTCCTCATCCTCACTCACACTCACTCACTCATTCACTCAGCCCCATCGGTATATCTCGACCCCAAAACGTGCATACCATGCTCTTTTCTCACTATTCTCTGTCTGCGCATGCGTGTCATAGCCTTTCTTTCACCACTCACCCATCCAGTCGGATGCTCTCCCACGAGTGTTTCACTATGCCACCTCACACGGCCCATTCCGAACAGGATGCGGCCTTCTTTGGCCTTTACCCGTCCTGTCTGCGGCCCAGGCTGCAGCCAAATAGACATTTTACGCTTTTAATACTACCAGGGCTTCTTAGGGCCTTTGGCTTTTTTATTTAGTTAAATAGGTGATAGTGTGTGGGGAAAATCGAGTGAGTAAAGAATAGTTTATCTCCTCGCTCAATCAACCTATTAAAGTAAGAACAATAACGAGTCGCTGTGCTGAAAGACATCTCCATCCATCAACGGTACATAACGGTGGGTATTTAAATAAATATAGCACGATGGTACGATGACACGATGGTACGATGATGCTATGGTACGATGATAGGATGGTACGATGATACGATGGTACGATGGCACGATGGTACGATGGTACGATGGTACGATGGTACGATGATACGATGGTACGATGATACGATGGTACGATGATACGATGGTACGATGGCACGATGGTACGATGATACGATGGTACGATGAAAACAATTAAAAATCAATCAATATAATTTATTGGCGCATGACTTTTGTTTGATCAAGTAACTGGAGGGAAATTCGTACCTATTTCGAAATGTTCGAATCAGGAGAGATAACCAGGAATTGGGCCAACGGAGTTGACAGAGTTGTCTTCATGGCTATCCGCTCAAGCATCGCGCAATTATAACGCGAAATTTCGCAATATCGCAATATCGCGGGAAAAAAACGCGATATATCGCAATATCGCACAATATCGCACATTATCGCGTAATAGTAGCGCGATATTTCGCAATATCGCACAATATCGCGGAAAAATAACGCGATATATCGCATTATCTCAATATCACACAATATCGCGGAAAAATAACGCGATATATCGTATTATCGCAATATCGCACAATATCGCACATTATCGCGTAATTATAACGCGATATTTCGCAATATCGCGTTTTCGAGTTATCGCGTTATCGCATCGCATTATCGCATCGCAATATCGCGTTATCGCAATATCGCAATATCGCGTTTTCGCGTTATCGCATCGCAATATCGCGTTATCGCATCGCAATATCGCGTTATCGCAATATCGCGTTATCGCAATATCGCAATATCGCGTTTTCGCGTTATCGCATCGCATTATCGCGTTATCGCATCGCAATATCGCGTTATCGCATCGCAATATCGCGTTATCGCAATATCGCCCAAAATGTTTCAAGGGCGATGGTCGATGGCCCCTCTCGGCCATCATACAAAAGCCATAATCTATCCTGTTTCTCCGAACTATACAGACATCTTGTGATTCGATATGTTTACACAATATATCAACAACAAGATTGAATCATGTCGAATTCGAAGGAATGTTCTGACAAACTGGTTGTACGCCTCAATTTTACATAAGGTTCAGCGGTAAGCGTGGGATGTGATTTTATCAGGTAACCAACTCCGACGCGCGACCACCAATGAACATTCAATTTGCTTACAACCGAAATTCAAAATACTACAGAAATATATCTTGACACGCAGGCGTGCAATATAAGGGCTGTAAGGAATTTTACTCACGTCATACACGTGCCACAAAGGCAATTGATTGGTCGTCCCTGGATTCGAGAAACTCTGACGCACATGCCCCATTATATGTAACGGCTGGAGCCGGAGATAATACGAGAGGGAAAGGCTGTTGCGCTCGTGACGATGAACTGGCTTTTCAGTGAGTTATTATTTAAAAGACTTCATAAGTCAGTTAAGGTATTATTGACAAATAATGACTAGATCTATAACAGTAGATAACAAAATAAAAGTTCAACATCAGAAGATTATGTGAGGTCAGACGAAAGGTCATTAAAGGGAACGTAAACTCTGGTGAATGTCGGTGGGCAGTTAAAAGCTTTTTCCTCATAGAATCCAAATCGTGTATCAGATATTTTTTTACATTTTTTTTAAGCAGTACGAAACGTTTTAACTTCGATACACTGGAACAACATAGAGGCCTCCATGTTTGAAGAATCGTGACGTCATCGTACACTAGTTCTTCTGCCTCTGGAGGTAAAAACGCGTCAATTGGCAGAGGTACAGTATTCGAGACTGTAGGTCACAAACATGAACGAGGATGATAGTGCGACGTGTCGGGATTACCTGGCACCTTGTGACAGCCAAATGAAGAGCAGCCCGGCATGGTAGAATATCTGACAGAATCAGGCCATATTCTACAACGAAACTAATCTATAACATTGCATCTGTCAGTCGGGGAACGGAGAGGTGCATAAAAACGACCATGTGCGGCCATGTTATCACAGCGCAGAGAATGTCCGATGACGTAGGAGATTATCGGCACAACTGAATATTACGCTTTCCCATTGGTTTAAAATCATGCCCAAAATAAACATGGCGGCGCCCTCGAGAAATTTTAATCTATAGGGACTCTTGTATAATTCGCGCGGTGTTTTACCACAGAGTTTACGTTCCCTTTAATGTAGGTGAACTTGATGGAAATAGATACAAAAACGTCAGCTAAAATATTACAATTTAGAAACTAATATGTAAAACGGAATTAATCCAACACAGGTCGCTGTGTGCCAAAGTTACCCAAAGAGATATTAGGATATAAGCATCAGCTGGCTCGGGATTGTTCAATTAGCGGAGACCGGCCCCGCTGGTTGGAAAACAGGTAAATAAAAATTTCACAATACTCGAATTTCTGTTTTCAACGTTCTGTTGATATTTAGTTCACTCCTTTTTCAGAGAGCATTCTGTGCGGCCTTGTTTAAGATGACCGCGCCAATGAGAGTTTGTGTTTCTCTCATATTTGCTGGTCAACGACATGATTCCATGCCGTGCCAGCCATGACTAATCGGTGTTTAATTACGGTGTGGATTTAGTGCTGGTACGAATTCAGCGAAATCGCTTCTCGTGGTTGTGATTTGAGTACTTAACCCGTCAGGAAATAACGGGGATATGTAGTTCATGGAAACCAACAACGATCAAAGGTGAAAAGATCAGAAAACTAATTGGCTGTGTTTATTGTCATCTGCTATTAATGAATATACAACTACACATACTGTTTCTTCGTTTTGATTACTTATCTCTATTAGATAATCTCGCATGTATGAAATACAAGCGTCTAGTCCGTCATTCATAATTCAGCCGTCGTCCATTAAAGAATATCCGCGTCCATAATCCAAAGACCTATTCCATATCCATATAACAGTATTAGCACCAAATTCAAAAAGGACAATCATAGTATACATAAACATAGGCTAGTTTCCTGCAAGAGAGAAGCGGTAAACAGTTTTCAATGATGCCGACAAGACATCATGATGTTCCAAAAATATAAAATCCGTATCGCTGATCAGTATTCTTAACCCATAATAATCGTTCTAAAGTCGTTATCTAGAGAATGGTGTATCTCAGTCACGCTTTGATTGTGACTGTTCATATGAGCATCATGAGGATCTTGAAGCACATGGGTTCATACGGCCCCTAGCCCCGGGTTAAGCGAAATTAGACACAAGTTACGAAACGTAACGCCATAGATCTTGCACGCTACGTTCGTATTTTGCTATCAGCATGCGATATGTATCGCCAAATTTGAGAAACTTTGAGTGGAGGTCCTGTTTTATAAGTTTCTGCAACAATGTTTTGTGGCGTTGATTGAAATCGTCACAATTAACACAGGATCTAGCAAATGCTACTAGGCGAGATATGTATACGCCATATGTAGGTCCCACTGGAATATTACTGTCCAGAAAGGGATAGTTTATGATGTCGAAATTCTAATCATCTCTTTTGTCATAAAGTCGACGAGAGAGAATGCCCGCTTCATTTTTGTAGCGATATAGATCTAAATATGATGTGCCTGTAGGGCTATCTGTAGTTTCCTTCAAATCCAGTGAAGGTGGATATATATCCTTCACTGCGTCATTTATATAGCGATTATCCACAGCGAGAAGATCGTCAATATAGCGTTTGGTGAATGAGAAGGAACGGGCTTTGAATGGATCGGTTTTTGAAAGCGCCTGCATATAGTCATATTCATAAGAGAGCAGATACAGGTCAGCCAACAGGGGTGCGCAATTAGTACCCATTGGAATACCTATATGCTGTTGATATATTGTGTTGCCAAATTTCACATAGATATTTTTAATGAGAAATTCAAGCAACTCTATAAACAAAGAAACATCCCATGAATGATATCTCTTGTATGTAGTCGAGCTAAAGAATGCTTTATGGCTTCAGACATTAATATATCTACGATCAGTTTTCTTGAACACAGATACTATTAATGAACTTATACGGTCAATAAGGTCCTGATGAGGGATTGTAGTATAGAGAGTCGAGAAATCCCATGTGGATACATGTCTGTACGGTATGTGACCTTTAGCATCAAGTTCCTCCGTAAGACATTTTGAGTTTTTAATATCCACATACATTCAACGCCAGAGTTTTTAGAAATAGTGGCGCAATACCTTTCCCAAAATGCTTTTACCTCCTGAAGGGCCCTCGTCAATAGGGTTGACAGAAGCTTGGTGGTGCAGCTTTAGAACCAGCTGACAGATGACCGTCCTGTCGCGATGTATATGTGAACAATATCTTCGCAGATTATTTGAAATGTCACCTTCCAGTAAATGCATGGTCGTTGTATCATCCTTACTCAAATTAAGCATTAAAACGACATGTATATCCGCCCCAGATGTATGGTCCTTGCACCCCATACTATGTATCCCGTCTGGGAGGGTAGGGTTACTCCAGTCAAAGGACATTATGTCATTATGGTATTATGTGGAATTGTCGGAACATTATAGGACGTATGATGTTGAAATATTGCTATGTTACAATACGCATCAGCTTGCAAAGATGAGCACGCGGATGGTCGGCTGATAGGAATGAACCAAGAATATAAGTCGACAGACTCTTGGTACATGTACATGTCATTTTGGCATTGCTTAGAAGATCCTTGATCAAGGCTCACACCTCTGTAAATTGAAAATATAGCTATTTACGTTGCCATGTGGCCTGTGTAAATTATTCAGCATATCACAATACCATTCCTCAACCAACGGAGATTCTAATATACGCCCATTGTGGAAGAGGTCGTTTGGATACCATAATTTTAGTTTCAACTGATGAAGCCCAAAATAGCAGCGCGAATGCAAATAACGGCAGTTGAATACTAATATATACTTCTACTCATCTAGTAACTATTTCATGTTCGCTTCCTGGAGAAGATTTAATGTTCCGAGTAATACATATGAAATCGGTATATTAGTTCAATCCAGTCTGACGAAAATGCATAAACAATCGATGAAGCAAGATTTATTTAGGAAAATTCTTCTCTTCGTGTGTGAACTGGAGCGATATGCCACAGGTGGGATAAATTGACGACGTCTGGCGACTGAAAAAGCTACCATATGACTCTACAGAAAAGCATCGCTCGGCACCTAACATTCAGACCCGACAATACGGTGGATTCTCGGACGTAGCCTTAGTATCTCAGCCGCGCTTTTATTGCAGCTGCTCATGTGGAGACTATGAAGTATCCACACGGCCCCTAGCACCGGCTTAAGCGGAATTAGATACGCTAGCTCGGAAGCTGTGATGACAGATCAGCCAAAACAACTCTGTCACTCTGTCAGATTACAACACATATAAGGGAAGCTCTGTGAGATATGTCGTGCTGTTGAGTACGAGTATTATGTTGGATGTATGGGGATGCTAGAGAGATCGTATTCTACAATAGAAGAAATCTTTACATGCTCAATTCTACATGAAAACATAGTTTTTGTGTTGTGCCATTGTCTGTTTCTGTATCTTTCGAGGTATAGTATAATGAAACAACCGACAAATAACAACTTCATGTAATTCCCTGTTGGTGGTGTTCGACGTTCACGATGCTCATACATTAACACGAGATGATTTATTTATTTGAGCTGATATGTCGTCACAGCTCCCGAGCTAGCGTATCTAATTCCGCTAAAGCCGGTGCTAGGGGTCATGTGGATACTTCATGGTCTCCACATGAACAAACGCAATAAAAGCGCGGCTGAGATACCAAGGTTACGTCCGAGAATCAACCGTCATTGGAACAGGCCGCCGTCAGTATCAAGGTAACTTCGTTGTTGCCATGCCTATTTTATTTCTAAATGTGTCAGTGACAGTTTGGCCGAGTGTTATATATGGATAGTTTATTCTGGCCATAATGCTTTGTAGGGCGATGGTTCAAGCGACTCTCAGTATCAAGATAACTCAGTGGCTACCATACCCTTTGTTGAAGTCAAAAGAATGATTTGGTCTCCACTTTAAGAGTTATTATTATATCGTGTCAGATTACTCGGTGACCCGTAAGTAGTTGATTATGTTGTCATGGATGATATTTTCACGATCATCCGGGTGGTCAAGCATATTTACCAAGTTAAATTGGGTAATATTTTACTTACATTATAGTATAACACGTTCTATTGTTTCTTCCACATGGCTGCACATTTTGGATTGATTTGGGAATAGTATAGTCCTGTTTTTCCTAGCCTAAGCCGTGTGATGATTTTGTCATCACGTCGTCGCTTCAGTTTAAACGGTCGAGGGTTTTTTTGTTGTTGTTGTTAACTTTATATAGCCACCGTTCAGTAGTTTCGTCATTCCAAACTTTCTGCCATTTTGCTTTGTGGAAATTTATCATACACTCATGGCGATAAAGTGGGCGTAAATATCCTTCACGGGGTCGTCTATATAACGTTTGGTGAATGAGAAGGAATATCCTTCACGGGGTCGTCTATATAACGTTTGGTGAATGAGAAGGAATATCCTTCACGGGGTCGTCTATATAACGTTTGGTGAATGAGAAGGAATATCCTTCACGGGGTCGTCTATATAATGTTTGGTGAATGAGAAGGAATATCCTTCACGGGGTCGTCTATATAACGTTTGGTGAATGAGAAGGATCGTCTATATAACGTTTGGTGAATGAGAAGGAAGGGCTTTGCAATGGTTATCTTTTGACAATTTCTGCATATAGGAATTCTGCATATCTGCATGTAACTTTTCCCCGGCTTGATTTTACAACTGCTTTTTCGAACCAGTAACATTCGAATATGCTACTATTATATCTATTCATCATTGCTTTCTGCAAATATTGGCCGTCCTTCATCGATTTATTTTCTCTCAGTTCCATTCCATTGTATGTCCAATAAAAGATATTCTGGAGCATCAACCAATTATACAAAAGGACATAGACGATCGTTTAAGGATCATAGAGTTGCGATCAAACGGTTTCCCTTTGATATTAATGAGTGTTTGCTTTAGCATAACGTTAATTAGCCAGATGTGATTTCGTCTATTATATTTTACGCCTGTTATGCTATCCCTCATTACTTTTCAAACGTATTTTTCATCTATCAGAGGCATCGAATTCACGGACCTGTCCAGAAAGATAAACAACAACGATTTCCCTCAAGAACTTCAGTATCCAGTCCGGTATCCATTAGGCAGCCCTAGTCTGACTCAATGTTCGAATTACTTTGATTTTAAAAATGTGAAAGCATGTGTGTCTATGTCCACGACGGTGACATATCTTCTCTAGATCGGACCACTGGTTATACATTGGTTATTTCCTTTCTTGAAAACATCATTGATACACAAGCGTCTAGTCCGTCATTCAATATTCATCCGTCGTCCATTAAAGAATGTCCGCGTCCATTATCTAACGACCTAATTCATATAATTGGATTAGCACCAAATTAAAAGAATAAATCATAGTATACATAAAACTAGGCTAGTTTCCTGCAAGACAAAAGCGGTCAACAGTTTTCAATGATACTGGCAAGACATCATGATATTCTAAAAGTATCAAATCCCGTATCGCTGAGGACTATTATCATTGAGAACTATTATTCTTCATCAGGTTGAAATCCAAGTCGCCTCCAACGATATAGATAAGCTCTGAATGTGTGCGTTCAGTTATGTCGAAAAGACACCATGCTCTTCCTCTCATCAAATGCATATCACTGACCGGGCAGTTTACTTTTACCCAAATGAATTTTCGAGTCGTTTCTTCGATATTTGTATCTAATTTCGCAAAAGCCGGTAATAGGGCATCGTGATCGTGACGTTGAATGTGTCCACATAAACAACCAAAGCTTGGCTGATGTACGGAAACATTATCAGGATACATCGGAGAATCACTCGTGCTCGTATCATTGGGTTTAATACCTTCAGAATAGAAGACTGTGACGTCAAAAGTTCTCGTTCATTTGTTACCTGTATATGGTGAAATTTTCATGGTGGGCATTGTGTCCAATTTTCACCCCTATACATAGGGCATTTTACCTATACCTTGCCGACGGGAGGTGGTTCTCTCCGGGTACTCCGGCTTCTTCCACCAACCAAACTGGCTGTCACCATTATATATGGGGGAAGTAACCTTGAGTATCACATTGTTTGCATATCGCTCCAATTAAACCAAATCTCCCACCCCCAATTTCACCTACATGTTAACTGAGGTGGGCGTTTCGCACTGGTATTCTAAATAATAAATTAAATTTTATTAACAATTTACATTTCCCGTACCTGTTTCCCTTGGGGTGTCTTTTGGAACAGTGCTGTCAGAAGACCAGACAATGAGGTCATATTGATTCATGTCGGAATGCAAGTTATATTTCACATATTGCAAGCATGTGATCGTACTCGCGAACTGACTGAACTATCAAAACGCAATACATTTTTCAGGGAACTCTTCAAATCAAATCGCAACAGGCATTGTGTTCCTACCGTGAAATCCATATAGGTTAGACCAATTAATTATTTTCGCTATCGATGACCGTGTTAAATGACATGCTTTCATGAAAAGAATCCTACTACTGAAACTAGACCAGTGATCCCCGGATACCATGTTTTATAACAATAGACAATTTCATACCCAAAATCTCCGAATTAATCGGGGCGTACTATTTCATTTCAACGGAAGTTCACGATTTCAGGGATCATGTGTGCATAAATTATCCTTAAGACGATGTCATTCAAATTACCGCTTTCCAACGGAGCTTAATCAGGTTAGGGCGAAGTAGTATATAAAAGGCAAATTCCTTATTATTGACCTACTTTTGTGGGGAAACTGTGGGCGGGGTTTCCCAGTGGGGGTTTCCCAGTGGGGGATTCCCCAGTGGGGGTTTCCCAATGGCGATCACGTGATCAAGGCATGTCTAGACTTGTTCTGGGTTGTACAGTTCTGCCATACGGAGGATGGGTACTAATAAATTAATTAATTAATTAATTTTAATTAATTACTTGTAAAATGGCGGTGTTTTTATACGGCGCAAGGGAGCAAACGAGGCGGTGGGGACGTCACGGGGAGAAAAAACCCTCACATTACCCTCAAAAAAACCTCTAAGCCATATAATAGTAATAAACATAATCTATAGGTGTTGTACCATGTTAATAGGATCAGTCTAGCATCTGTACCACCCTAGGGTCGAGTGTTTATTGTCCCGTGTATCTCCGCAAGAAAACAACAAACAAAATGGCGGCTCCAGGATGGTGCGGGGACGCCCTTTCCATATCACGGCGTCGACCGTAGCGCCATCTGCACACATTGACGCAAGGGAGACAACTCGTGTGGCCCAAGGATATGGAAATAGCCGTGTTGGAGCTAGGGGAGTGACTACTGGTCCAGTGGGGTCGAGTGAGGTATCAATGTGAAGCCTATGTGAGGGGGCATGTAATGGGCTGGGTGTGGGGTTGAACTAGCGTCATTCTGCGCATGCGCGGTGGCCGAAGGGTATGAAAATAGCCGTTTTGGAGCTAGCGAAGCCAATAATGGTCCAATGGGGTCGAGTGAGGTATCAAAGTGAAGCTTATGTGAAGGGGCATCTGACTGGACTAGCGGCTTGGGCGTTGTCACCATTCTGCGCATGCGCGGTGGCCCAAGGGTATGGAAATAGCCGTGTTGGAACTAGGGGAGCCACAAATAGCCCAATGGGATCGAGTGAGGTATCAAAGTGAAGCATTCGTGAAGGGGCATCTGATGGGCTGGGTGTGGGGTTGAAGTATCGGCATTCTGCGCATGCGCGGTGGCCGAAGGGTATGGAAATAGCCGTGTTGGAGCTAGGGGAGTTACTACTGGTCCAGTGGGGTCGAGTGAGGTATCAATGTGAAGCCTATGTGAGGGGGCATCTGACTGGACTAGTGGGGTTGAAATAGCGGCATTCTGCGCATGCGCGGTGGCCCAAGGGTATGGAAATAGCCGTGTTGGAGCTAGGGGAGCCCCTGATGGTCCAATGGGATCGAGTGAGGTATTAAAGTGAAGCCTAGGTGAGGGAGCCTCTGATGGGCTGGGTGTGGGGTTGAAGTATCGGCATTCTGCGCATGCGCGGTGGCCGAAGGGTATGGAAATAGCCGTGTTGGAGCTAGGGGAGCCACAAATGGTCCAATGGGATCGAGTGAGGTATCAAAGTGAAGCATTCGTGAAGGGGCATCTAATGGGCTGGGTGTGGGGTTGGAATATCGGCATTCTGCGCATGCGCGGTGGTCAAAGGATATGAAACTAGCCGTTTTGGAGCTAGGGGAGCCCCTAATGGTCCAATGGGGTCGAGTGAGGTATCAAAGTGAAGCATTCGTGAAGGGGCATCTGATGGGTTGGGTGTGCGGTAGGAATATCATTCTGCGCATGCGCAGACGCAATGCGGAGCTCTCGTCCAATCAGAAGCGAGTATTTCAAATCCGTCACAGAGCTCTCAGCCAATCAGAAGCGAGTATTTTGACCCGGTGCATTATGGGCCATATCCAAGATGGCGGCACGTATGTTCAAGATGGCGGCACATCCGGTGTAGAAAACTGGCCATTTCGTCGGGATGTGGTCACCTAGTGTCGAAAACTGGACCCTGTATGGGCCCCGCTAGCGCCTTGACGCCATGATATAGACCGGAGAGAGAAAACAACAACAACAAGGATGACACATGAGGGAACAACAACAACAACAAGTTTTTTTTCATATAGTTTATTTTCCCCTCCATCATAACATACCCACGCTGGGGGAGCCGCGTTGGGTATGTTTACAATTCAAGAAAGACTCTTGTCCAATCAGAGACCGCCATTTGCATCTGTCCTATTCGTTCCTGTCCGTTAGATGTATTCTTGTCCAATCAGAAGTCGCCATTTCAGAGAGTTCCTTCTTCGGTCATGTTCATTCTGAACCGTTTATTCTAATCATCGTCGGACAGGCCTGGATATTCTTCGGGCAGCATGTCCTGAAACAGTTGTTTGCGCATTCTGATCGCATTTTCCAGGGCCTCTGTGGATGGTAGCCCCATAGCCTCTTCCAAGTGACGCTTGGTCTTCATGATGGACCTGTGCGTGGGGTCGCCTTTCATTTCAAGCGGTAGTAAGGTATACTGTTCATAGATCGCCATGGCTGTTTTCCTGATGCGGGAGCGCATTTGGGTGTACGTCTGTTGTAAATTATCCTCTCCGGCGTCCTCGATCGCTTCAGCGTGAGTATTGATAGCTGCTGTCACAATACGATCCCAGAAGGTAGGTTCTGCCTCACTTTCCTGGGATGTAGGCTGACTCTCTGAGGTCAAGCTCTGCATATCAGTAGATATACTGTCAGCAATCTTGGATTCGGTATCAGTCGATGCACTCTCATCAATCTCTGTATCAGTATCTGCCTCAACGGGCTCCTCGGCGTCTTCAATCCCATGTATATTTTTCTCGTGTCGCATCATATCGTAATGTCTGGTGAACGTGCGTTCACACTCAGAACAAGTATAAGCCATGTTGACGGTTGAACGTCGACTGTGCGTGTTTTGGGAATACGCTCGCTTTTATAGACAGTAACGGTCATCAACGCTTAGCCCAACGCTTCAACGCCCTGGTGAATTAGCTCAGAAGCTCTGATTTCATGGAATTGACATCAATTCATCGAAATGCAGTGACGCCCGTCAACGCCCGTCGTTACGCCTTAACGCTCGTCTCAACGCTTTAACACACTTTCTTAACGCTTTAACGACGTTTAATGATGCGTTCGAACAAATGTTTCTTTTGTGCTATTGCTCTCACATACGCCGCTTTCCAGTTCATGCCTGAGGTTTTCAACATCGACGCTGTTCTTTCAATTTCCATATGGACTGGATCCTTATCCAACAATTTCATATGGGTCAGTAAGTCGACATACTGCTGACGTAAAGCCCGTCGTAGTCTGGGTGCCAATCTGTTATGGGCTAAAATTGCAGCTTCCTCTTTCGAATACCCTTTGCGTTGAAACTTGTTTCCTGTGGCCTCCAAAATCTCGCTCATCTCGGCGTCCATACTTTCTTTGAACAAATCCTTCCATAGCCTCGAGTTCACATTATGTTCTTCAACCTCGGGTTGGGCCTTCACGGTTGGATGATATTCGGGGACTGGTGATATGAAGAAGGCCCGCTGTACGGGGGTGGGTTGCTGCTTCACCAAATGTGGACTCGGTGGATGGTGTAGGGGCTGTGGTGATTCCTCGCCGGGTAGCAGGTGGGTCGTCAGCCGGCGATCTTCGGGGGTATGGGCTTTTAAATCTACGAACAGGTAGCCGTACGGACGACTTGTCGCTTCTTGAAACGCCCGCATGAAATGGTCGATGTTCTGAGGATAAATTCGACTACCAAACACACGAATTTGTGCTCTGTCGATGGGGTTGGAGAACAACACAAAGTATTGGCAGTTCAAGGCAATATCTCTGGACGCCTTCTCTTGAGGAA
>JAVTVY010035006.1:0-13888 GCA_036873755.1 Hanleya hanleyi | reverse complement strand
GTTACAAATTAACTAAGTCTATTCAATATTGATATCCAATTATGTATAGGATAACTCTCTCTTGTTACTGTGTAGATACTTTGGTGCTGAATTAGCGATCCTCTGTCACCTTACCACATATGTACGACTATGTGTATTTAGCATAGCTGAGTCGCACAATGTTATAGGGAATCTTTAAAATAGCTTAAATTTTTATTGCCAGATAATGTACCCTGAGATGCCATTTAACCTAGAACGATGCATTTAACAATTTGTAAATGTAGCTAATATACTTATGATGGAATACACGTCCTTCTAATGGTCCTGTAACACAAGAATATAGATTTTTCTTGGAGAATCCTCATTGCTGTCATTATCGCATTGGACTTCAAAAATGGCGCGGTGACCGATCAATATTGTGAGATTAACAGAACTCTGTGAACTGGAGAGCGCTTTCCGCCAGGTGGGGCTTGAGACTGACTCACCTTGTCCACAGTAAAGACATCACCATTTATCAAGTCCAATGTGGCAGCAACAGCAGTGCAGGTTCTCCAAGAAATATCCATATTATCGTGTTGCAGGAGTATTACAGGGTGTGTATGCCAACCTAAGTATGTTAGCTATGTTTACAAATTGTTAAATGCATCGCAGCAGCATTCTAGGGTACATTATCTGGTACATTAACTTGATGCTATTTCAAACATTCCCAATAACAGTGTGTGACAGTCATGCTACATACGCTGAGTTGCTATATGTGACTGTCACCATGCTTCTCCTTGAATCTGACATGTGAATCAGCTATCCAACATTACTATCTGTGATTGACCCAGGATGTGAAAGTAATATGGACATTAATCCACTTTCTGAGTGGCAATAATATAATTGATATAAATTCATTCACCATCACCTGATTATGTACTAAGCATGTGACTCGTCGATAGTGGTTGATAGGATGGACAGGCATGAATTTCACAATGATCGTCTTCTTGGTGAATGGCTTCATCGTGATACACGTCTCCGCAAACTTGAACACGCTCTCCGCACAGTCAATCGTGAACTGAAATAAACATACTGTCAATATTATTTCCCTGGGTGACTGACCACTTGTTGCATGTCAAGAAGAAACTGGCCTCCAGGCCAAAATATATCTTTTCTTTCTGGTCAGAGACCTTAAAAATACGAAGCTGCGCATCTGAAAACCCCTCGGCTCTGGGCGCCAGCCATTCATAATGTATTCAATTTGAAGCAAGACTTCAGGAACACCAAGCAGTCAAGTGACAAATATACAGATTATGAAAAAATTTGCCATTAGAAATGGCCTCTAAGGTTTATGTCCAATCAGAGAAGTCGGTATTCATTACATAAGTCTGTTGATGCATCGATGATGTATACCAAATTTTGTCATAGAGCATTTGAAAATTATCAGAGATAGAGATCATTAATGATTTCGCATAAATTAAAGATGGCCGCCCATCCTTCCCACCACTCAGAGAAACTGATGTGGTTATTCATTGCAAGTGTCTTGATACATGGATGCTGTATACCAAGTTTCATATAGAACACTGAAATGGTATCAAAGATATACATCATCAAAGATTTTGCATAAATTAAAGATGGCCACCAAGGTTTCCGCCCAATCAGAAACACCAGAACTGCCATTTATCGTAAGTCTATTGATGCATCGATGATATATGCCAAATTTTACATCGAGCACTCGAACGGTATCAGAGATAGAGATCATTAATGATTTCGCATAAATTAAAGATGGCCGCCCATCCTTCCTGCCACTCAGAGGAACTGATGTGGTTATACATTGCAGGTCTCTTGATACATCGATGCTGTATACCAAGTTTCGTATAGAACACTTGAATGGTATCAAAGATATATATCATTAAAGATTTTGCATAAATTAAAGATGGCCGCCAAGGTTTCCACCGAATCAGGGAAACTGGTTTGGTCATTCCTTTGAAGTTTCTTGATGCATCGATGATCTATACCAAGTTCACACACGGAACAGTGAAATGGTACCTAAGATACACAAGATTAATGATTTCGCATAAATTAAATATGGCCGCCAAAGTTTCCAACCAATCAGGTCCAGATTCAATAGGGTTCTGGGTCATGAGCATATGGATGTGCAGTGCAAGTTTGGTGTGCCTAGGGTAAGTCGTTCTAAAGATATCTTGGTAACGAGAAAGCTGTGATGGTTTCGCATAAATTAAAGATGGCCGCCAAAGTTTCCAACCAATCAGGTCCAGATTCAATAGGGTTCTGCGTCACGCGCATACGGATGTGCACTGCAAGTTTGGTGTGCCTAGGGTAAGTCGTTCTGAAGATATCTTGGTAACGAGAAAGGTGTGACGGACGGACGGACAGACGGACAGACGTACATGACGACAATACCCTTCGGCCAAAATTTTTGGCCGAGGGGTAAAAAAAGCACTGCTTTGACACACATTCCTAGTGTTTAATTTAGTTTAATTTTTCTTGGAGGAACAGGCTGCCCCAATATGAGAACAGTGATGTATGTTGAATGTGAACCTTAATTTTCAAGGGTAATATTTAAGAGAAGAAAATGCACACAAGATTCTGTTGATTGCATGTAAATGCTCGAGGCAGTTGCGGAGTCCAAATCTGATATTTGGAGATTTAATGCAAATTAGATTTGTTGATAAGACCAACTGACATACATGTAATGAGCTAATCATATATTGGAATATTCTAAGAGCTATCAGTCTGATCTAATTTAAGCTTATAATATTGCTAATATATATATCACCTGTAGAAGAGCCTCTGTATCAGTGTCGTTGATAATGTCCACTGTTCTGGTTGCTGTCTCCCCAATGTTAATTTGCATGAAATTCAAAAGTTTGGACCCAAGTTGGATTGATGGACCTGAAATGAGAAGGAGGAGAATGGGGCATGTGTATATAAGGATCTAATGATACATTTATGCTATTGACATACATAATAGCTTTATGAAATAATGGACATTGTCAGAAGTAATGTAAAATTATTTTCATTTTTGTGATACCGAAGGCATAGTAGTTATCTCTTGAACATCAAAGCACTGAGGGATACAAAAGTTATCTCTTGAACATCAAAGCACTGAGGGATACAATTTCAGTCATCTTCAGGGATAAATTTAGAATTTTTCCTATAAAGTGAAAGACCTGGCCAAAAAATACTGACTCTAGCCAAGTCAGGAACTCAAGACTCTACAACCATCCCACATACTCCTCTACAGACTGAGCTACGGAGTCCAGTCATGAACTCATGACTCTACATTTACGATCTGACAAGACCATGCTCCTTTAGCTTTCATGATGTAGGTCTCCTAGGCAGACAGTATATATCCCTATAACAGTCTGCTGAGGAGCAGCCCAACAGGCACAATGATGGCCAAACAGTTCAGCAATGGGGCATTTGCATCATTATTTCAAGTTAATCCCTGGACAATGCCATCTTGCATCGATGGCAGCAGGCAGTGCACAGACATGTGACTGGCCACATTAAAGGGATAGGGGAAAGATCAAAGGCTGAACCGGAGCTCAAACAGTGACAGATGTGCCAGTGCCGCCATTGGAGCAAGACAGCATGTCCAAGGATTACTGTTAAAAGGGAGGATTGAATTTATTTAAATGATAATTTAGTTTGATCATGGTGCTTTAACAAGGGCTCTCGTGGCAACCGATTTGTAACAGAGCATGCACTGAGGTAGTCAGGCTTGTGTGCATGAGCACAACTGGATTGGAGGAGTAGCACTTTGAAAAGCCTTACTCGCAGCGCCAGTAAGGGCTGGAGCAAGAGACTATCACAATCTTACCTCTGGAGGATCCGACACATTTGATGACACTTTTGCTGGCGTTTCCGATGGCAATCACGTGGAAGTAATCAATGTTGGTACAGTCTACCGTATTTGGACTGTAAATCAGCTGGAATATGGACAGAAATAGTACTGGTGAAAATATTGTCGCTGAATGATGTTACAGCTAGACCACATCCAAAACAAATTTGAACAAACTTTGTTCAGTACATACCCAACTTCTTCTTTCAGTCTATAGAATCACTTATATATAATTTTTTTTTTTTTTTCACCAAAACACATTTTTGTACTTCTTTGCTGGAATAGATGCTTTATAACAAGCCTGACAAGTACAACTCGCATTGATTTCAACCACATCAATCATTTATAGGAGTGAATTGTTGAACCTTGTAGAATTTTTTGATAAATGAAAGGGAATCAGTAACCATTTTATTAATACTTTTTTGCTATAACAGATGTGATAAGTACGGTTCAGTTCACTTTGATCTCAACACAGATTATTCCTACGAAGTAGGCTCTCATTTGTAAATTATCCGGTAGTCAGTGATTGAGTCCATCCGAATCCTTTCGTCGGCAAAATAAGGAGAACAGTTGACATTAGAACCTTGATTTTTGGCATGAACGTGCATTAGGCGACGGTTACCAGCAAGTTCTGGGCTGACCTACTTTTGATTAAAATTTGACCTACTTAAGTGACCTATAACAGTACGCTTGGACTCCCAAGTCATCCAGGTGACCTATAAGAATCCGCTTTGACCCCCAAGTCATCTTCCTTCGTAGGCCCTGTGACGTTAGTCACACTACTCATGTTTATATGAGGAATTTAATTAATGAAAGGAGAACAAACACTATCGGGGAAAATTCACCATCCTTTCTGCCATTATGTTCGCCACGACTAGGGAGAAATGAGGTCAAGGTAGCTGTGACCTAAAAATCAGACATTATTGACATTCATTTTTTTTTTTTAGTGGATGTATGAGGTGTCTCAAAACAAAATTGAGGTCAAAGGTCAACATCACAAATTTGTCCCAAAAATAAAAAAATCATCAAAATTCAATCACTTTTTTCTGAATGGATACATCAGAGAGGATATGCCAGGTACGGAAATTGTCAACGATCGAATGTCACAGGTTCCACCCACCCTACAGGAAATTGTTGAAAACTCATGTGCTGTGCTTTCACTCCAGTCCAAGGGATCTGGATTGTGATAAAAACCTCAGGAATACTTTATGCTCATAGCAAAGAAGAAACCTATTGAGGCTGAAAGGTCAAGGCCACTGGGGATAATAAAATCATTGAAAATCACATTTCAGTGGATGCATTAGTGAGAAGAGATATGTCAGGTACCAAGATTCAAGATTGAGGTCAACGATCAAGGTCACTGACCACCTGCAACTCATTGACGGCAGAAAATCTTATAAATTTGGTTTTTCTTATAAATTTGGTTTTAGGAGTGCTAATTAGGCTCTTCTTCATTATTTCTCCATTTTTTCATTTATTTTTTTCTTTTTCGACATACAGCATTAAAAAGCACAGACACAGCAAAAAAAACTTAAGTACATAGGTTTTAGAGGTTAGAAATCAATTTTGTCCCCCGTCACTCAGGTACTCACCGGTATTCTAGCAATACTCATGGCAGGGACGACCCCATGGAGTTGAGGACATTCAAACACCTTGTCTATTCTGTTCACTCCCAGGGGATGTTCAACTCTAAATGGGGCATTTACCTAGAAATTACAGAAACATTGTCAATGGTGGATGAGGACATCGATCTACACATCCTACAGCTAAAGATCCTGATTTTTTAGCATGGCTATTCTAATAGTACTTTATTGCAGACTCAGGGTCATAAAATGATGAGAAAACAAAGGAAGAAAACTACAAAGTTGGATTAAACAGAAAAATGTAACATCACAGTGTTATACAAACAATAGATTATTCCAGCTCAGGAATGGTCAATGTGATGAAACATTGGCCTGGGCATTTCTGGTACCTCCACAATGTTTGTGGTTGATCAGGAACAGTGCAAGATACAATAGGATATGAACAAGAGTTACTTGATTTAATCTTCAGAACAAATGAAAAAACCATAAAGCAGCACATTATTATAGTCCTACAGCCAGTTTTATCTAAGTATACTCACAGGGGAGAGGTTGTGGAGCTCCACCCATTTCTCCATAGATTCTCCGATAGGGACCGTGCCAAAATCAATGTCCGCTTCCAGGTTGGCCTTGTCCAGACAGGAGGCCAGCTTCCCAGGCGCTGACACGAGGATGTGGGGGAATTTCCCTGCAAACAATCAACGAAAGTTAAAGATCAAAGTCAACACAAGTGTTACTCTCCAATAATGCACCATATGACGTGTAACAGACATTTTCAAGCATCAGAACATAATGATGTCAAAACAGGCAATGGCTGCAAGCAGCTCCATAAGAATCTGCCTGCACAGGCACTTTTATGTCATCCAGATGAATCTCCATAAATGTAAATTTTCACATTAGGCAACAATAAAAGTTACTACATTTTAAAAAATAATATCCTACCACCCACAGATGTTGTCCACACACATCATCAAATCTTTGTTTAGTAGCAAAGAATTCCATCAGAAAGGAGTCAAGTTTTCGATCATGTTGACTAGTCGCCGAAAATGGCAACATTTTTTGCTGACCGCCAAGTATGCCCACATTCATATTATGTGAGCCAGCAGTATTTTCTCCTATACCTTGGCCTCAAAAGTCACATAATTTCCCATAGAGTAAGTGTGAGTACCAGATGGAGCATTTTCACGAGTACGCATAAAATATTTGTTTTTTAGAACTTCTCCGGTCACAAAAAATTTCATCCTGTAACTGGCACCAGTAATGAATTGTGAAACCATTATTTTATAGATTTGAGCAAATATCCGTGAAAAAATATGACCAGATCCACTCGCAAATAATGCTTATTTTAACTGTGTTGAGTATGTTGTCTTTCAAACAAACATACCACGTTCATCCGCCAGAGAGCAGTTATATCCGCTTGATTTTGAAATTGAGTATTCAATCATTGAGTATTATTCAAATAAAATAATTGCAGACACAAAGTCGGATATTGAAATTTTTGGTTTTTGTGTGTTGCTGTTGATGTGAGACATGATGTCAGGGTTATCTAAATCTGCTGTATATTTTAAACGCTTTTTATTGCCAATAGAGAAAAAAAAAGTCTTTAGTTTTGTTTTTTTTACACGTTTGATTTCAAATTTTTGCCACAATAATGTTCTTGGAATATTCTTCCAAAATGTAATTTGATGTCCTGTTTTTATTTGCAGGAAATAGCATTGTGGAACGCTGACTGTTCAAAGAACATTGTTTGTTTCAGAAAAATTGTAATAAACTGCATCTGTTTACCAGAAAATGATGAATATAATTTTGCATGAATAAAGAAAACCTCCCTGGCTCATCCTTTTCTTTTTTTCAATCAAGTTCTTGCAAAGCTAGGAATTAATTGTATTCAGCCTTAGGCTTAGCTGATCGTAACCTTTCTGTGATATCCTAAATTGATATAGGTACTCACCGATACCCTGGAGCCTCATGGTTTTATGGAAGGAAAACTCTGGTCCATATCTGCATAAAACTTCAGCATCATACACCACAGCGCCCTGAAGAAACATTACAATTCAATTCAAGTTCATTGCGACCTCCGTATGAATCACACCAATCAGGGGGAGACAACTCCCAAGATAAAACAACAAATAATACAGTATTAGTGTACAAGATATGATCCTACTCAGTAAGAGTAACAAATGTTGGAGAACATGGAATAAGTGTATACATATTGTACAGATAAATAAAACATGGATATATACGACAAATCACACAGTGGAGAGAGAGCGAACATAACATGCTTCAATTTTTCCATCCATATTATTGAGGTGGCAAAACTGTCATTTAGGCTCCCCGGTAAAAAATGATAGTTCATCCTCCTCCTGTGTCACATTCTCCTACGCACGTTATTATTGGCGTATACTCTTCTAAAACCTCCCTTCAATAGCACAGTTAAGTTTGCTTGGTCAATTTCTGTTCATCAACAGAAATGCTGATGCGAGACCTCACTCTTCAAGAAAATCTGCATTTCGACTCCAGGATTAATTGCCTATTTCTATCCCATGATTAAGGTACCCGATGACAATTATCTCCCTTGATTGTGACATGCCTGATTACCTCCCTTGGTGTGAAAATTCATCTCAATAGGGATCATCCAGCATATATATAGATTCATACAATAGAACATACATAAAGAAGTTGCAATCCTTCAATAGTTCAATCACCCTATTCAAATTCATTCACTCCAATTTTGTGGGAAAAATTCAATCAGTCATTCTAATATATTTGATCACCCACTAAAATCATTAAAATAACAATTTAGAAATAATGGGTTATCTGCATGATTTCCCAGCCCAGTTGTGTTCCTGCTACTTCAAAGAAGAAATCTTTGAAGCAGCATGGAACCAGACACCCTCCATCCACTCTGTAAAACATTGAGGACAGCACACAAGACACAGACAGGACGCGTACATGGTGCAAAAAAGACAGGTGATATTACAGTGCTAGACATCACATTATCAAGTACCTGTTGCTTTTCAGCAAAATGCATTGAAGCAACAGAAACTCGTGCCCACCCAACCACCCAATGATAGGAGTGATCACTCTCTGCAATATCACTCTTCATTGTATCGTCAATTTTAAGAAGAGTGATCAATAGCTCTCCTGAGGAAAATTTAGGAGAGTGGTGGAGAGTGAGAGTGATCAGTCTTCTTAACACGGAGATACTGCAAATGCATAGTTACCCGAACATAATTTTGTATTCGTTATTCATTAACTTAACCCTCATCTGTATCTCCAAGTTAAATGTATTCAAATACCATCTAATGGATTCAAAATTGTGTTGATAGGCCTTGATTAATACCTTTGGTCTGAAGGTGGTTTTAACAGTACAAGAGGACTGAGGCTGGAGAGTGGCCTCCATTGGCTCAATTACAAATGGATCAGGAACATCCCATTGGAAAGTTGTTGGCAGATCACTGTAACGGAAACATATGAAGGTTCAAACGATTAATTAAATTAACATGCTGGAAAGGTGAGAGTCCATACCACGGTAACAACCAATCTATCAAGGCTAGCATAAGTTCTCAATTCAATCTTTGTAAAAAACATGGAAAGATTATTTACACTGCGTAATTGACCATTCTGGTAACCAATTTCACACAAAACTGAAATTCCTGACTTTCTCTTTGAAGAAGAAATATCGCTCCCAAGACAGTAATAATTCCATTCTAAAGCTCCCATGGTCTGACAATGTCTACAATCTGGCTCAATATAAATCGGCAGGTCCACTCAAACCCGGATAGAAGTGGTTGAAGCTGAGAGAGTTTTCAGTTTACCCAGAGTTCTTCACTTCAAAGGTGATTTGGACGACGTCGAGTGCTGCACACATCGGGAATTCCAGTCCATCTGGTACAGTGATATCCACCTGGGGTAGAATGGCCTGGAGAGCCACATCAAATGTCCCCTCCTGTACAAGGGAGATAATTCAATCATTTTAACAGTTAAATATATATAATTAAGTGCAGAAATTTTATTTTTCCAGCTTATATAAAGTTATCGGGAAGTTGAGCTTATGTCAACATGGTGAAGTCAAATATCATTTTGAATAATTTTCTTCTGAATGTAAGTAGATATGGTGGATATCAGAGTTATGACTTGAACAAAGTGTTAGGTATGACATCTCCTCAATGATTTATCCCTAGCTTGAGCCATTCTAGATATTCAATACTGGTTTGAATTAGGAAGACTCCCAAGTTTAATTCACCACACACTGCAGCCCTCGCAATTAGCCATGGCAAACGTCATTTGCCGTGGTAAATGCTGGGGTAAAATCACTTCGCCACGGCAGTTTTTTTGTCGTGGGTCGTAAAGTGACGTTGTTGTTGATGTCAGTCAACAACATACGGTCGATGGTAAAAAACGTCTCCTTGAGCTGCCTTTTCTTGCTAATAAATTTGGTTTTAATAAACGAGACAGCTTCTGGTACTGTGGTTGTCTGATTGCATAATTTGGAGACAACTGTCGGCACAAATGCACTTTTCCAAGAACTGAAAGCCGATCTGCAAGGCTTTCTCAATTGGATGTCTGTCACTCTCCAGCATGCAGGTCATTCCTCCGCTGGCGTTTCTTCGTTGTCGCAATAGCACAGGCGACCGCATATGAGGAGAGTGCTCTAGGGAATGGTGAGGGTTACGATGAAGGGGAATTCACATAAAGTTAGGATTATGTATTATCGTATTATGAATGGCATGGTAACCTGAAATAGTGAACTGAGTAGTAATTTTGAAATAATTAATTACAGCTGGAACTAAATATCCTATATACTCCATGTTTCATACATTACACGGAATATAATTTGCCCGACATTTGGGATTACCGTACTCCACGTAAGCCTCTACAATTACCATTCTCCTGCACAGCGGTATTTAAAAGTTTTGACAGTGACAATTTGTTTTGCTTTGACATCGTACGAGATATGAGGCTGACGAAATGGTGAAATGTAAAATTTGAGGTTGTCGTGCATAAAGCCTGAACTGGCGGACGATGGTGGAAACTATGCTTGAACTTTTCTTTACTTTTTGAGGCGTGCAAGATCGGCCAACATGTTATGACCACGTGGCCTTGTCACTATCGCCGTATCGGATAAATGGATAGCTGGAACCCGAGGTAATAAAAAATTGGAATGCCTCCGGCCGACCATATGGGCAAGTCTGCGGCACACCAAGACAAGGCAGTAATATTAAGCTGTCGTTGGATGTGCTGAGCATTCTGGAGGCGGCAGACAAAAACTTTACCACAAGGAGTTAGGAAAATCAGAGTTTTTATTCATTCTTGTTTGCAAAGAAGCCAAGGCAAAGCTTAAAATATTGTTTGTTTGGTTAACCCCCTACCCACCAAACAGGCCCCCACCTATAACTTTAGTTTTTTTTTTATTTTACCTTTTTTTTTTAATTCATCTAAGAAATATAGGGTATTCCTGAAACTATCTTATATTGAAGTTATATCTGTGAACCAGGAAAACTCAGATCCATACAAATGGTAATATTTTCTCTGATTCGCACATCTCATGTCTCTACTCCCATGAAGCAATATTGTCACCAGGTATGTGATCATAAAAAGTTCAATTGAAAACTAAAATTAAAATAATAAAACTAAAAATCGACCTACCAACGCATGGTTTGTAGCAAGGTTATGTTACCCCAAACAAAAAACTTTTTAGTTTTTGCTCAATGGTCAGTACATATGACCAGAAGTTCATCTGTATTTTATGAACTTCTGATATGACAAAAATGAATGCATCAAATTGTAGTAGAAAATCTGTGAATTCCAGCAAACATCCTTGGCAAGTCATTAATTATAGTAGTGAAAACTATATCTACTGCGAAAAAAAAAAAATGCCGTGGTGAAGCCCTTTTTTGCCGTGGCAAATTGATTTCTCCTCAGCAATTGTTTTGCCGTGGAGAATTTTCCTAATTGTGAGGGCTGCACTGTATATATGGATCAAATTTTTAACAGTAAATTTCATATGTTTATGATGCTCTGAGAAAGTCATATTTGCCAAAAATATTGAGACCTATTTTTGACCGATTTTAGCCATTTTCCTTCGGTGTTATTCATGAAAACAATTCAGTATGAGAGAAAATCAATGAATATTTCAGCTAAAGAACAATCATTGTATGCACTCTGAGGGCAAATATTTTATGAGTTACCAATAGGATGTTTCTTTTTGCATTTAGAATTATGTAAACACGATAAAATGAAGCCAGCGCAGTATGCCCAAGTCCTGAAGCCTTATACAGTTTTTCTTTTTGAGGAAAAGATCACACTCCTAAAATTATGCTCAGGAGTGTGACAGACAGCACTCCTTGAGTGGAATTCTCCTTATATAATAACATTATTTGATATTTAGAACTGAAAGATTGTAGATAGGCTTCCATGTTATATCCTCTGTTCTAGATCAATTAAGAAGAGTCTCTTTCCCCACCTCCTCTGCCCACCTCACACACACACTCATTGAAGTAAGTTATGTTGTTATGTTGAATCATAGATGAACCAATGTAGAAAGGCAATCTCCAAAATTGTGGTACATGTATATGTCTATACAATTCTACCTTTGTTTGGAAAACAATTTTGTCCTGGTAGACATTTTTCTCCAGAGGCCTGAATGTGACAGGAAGTGTAAAGCTTGTCCCGGCACTCAGCACGATGGTTTTGGGGTAAAGCGTTGTAAAGAATCTTGAACTTGGAACACTGAAAGTAGAAAAATGAAATCAGTGTTAATGCCCACAGATACAAATGTATGTAAATTAATTTTACTGTGCATGGATCTTACATGTAATTAAGAACTTAATTTAGGCAAAGAAGAAGTTAATGTTTTTAAGATGTGGTAGGATCTGTATTCACCAACATCTGTACTATTGTGTAGCTAGTGAGAATCTCCCTTTAGCTCAGCAGGTCCGGCACTGGACTCATCCCCTGAGAGGTCGGTGGTAAAGCCCGCCTGGGAGCTAGAGCACTCAGCACTGATTGTAAAAGTTGGAAGTTGGCAATTTGGGACTGAATTTCCATCCCTTCCCCCCAAAACATGCAAGTCTACCTTTCCACAAAAAAAAATTCAGGTGTTGGGAAATGGCTCTGATGCCATATCTGAGTATCTAACTCCATGCCTTGTTGTTCACCGCGCTGTGCAACACTACATCACCATGGACACGATCATGTCAAGGAACTTACCTCAAATCAGGGTTCTCTGTATGCTCATACTATTCAGCTTGTATCACTGACGTCCCTATTCTCCTTGTTTCCCCCGCTGATTTACATCGCCAAGTTCGCGCCTCTTGGCTGTAAGGGGGCGCTTTATCTGGTTACCCAATTGCCGTGCCGTAATAGCTCGGAGATAACCAGATTCCTCATACTAACCACGATTGGCTAACTACCTCGCGTGATCGAAATTAAATCATGCCTTCATGATAGTGAGATCACGACTCTCGCGTAATGTGGAAGCCATGCCAATATTTTGACAGCGACACTCCCTCTTACAGCATCTCTCGAAGGAACTTTTCCCCCGTCTTTATTACAGTTAACATTCAATTCAAAATCTGAAACAATTGAACGGTGTTTTTACGTTACCATTCTAGGCAGCTTGATTTCCTTATATACTCATGTTGATAAAGCGTGGTCTTATCAGTGGGATATTAACAACATTTACAGGGATTTATTTGTCAATTATCAAGGTATCAGTGAACAATGTTTGCAATCAGTTGACGAACCTTACTAAACAATGGAGGAAGTTATCCAAAAATCTGTTCACTCTTAACTCAGAAATTAACGTAATTAGATCTGTTTTGCCGTCCGTTTATTGTTAGTTTTGCCGTTACGACATATGAGTGTTTGAAAAGGGAGACACCTCATATTGCCAAGACTCTTCCGTTAGAGTGATAGTCATTGGTCCTTGGTGGTTGGCCTGTGCAGAGCGCCCCCTTACGGCCAAGAGGCGCGAAATACGCGATGTGAATCAGCGGGGGGAACAAGGAGAGGAGGGACGTCAGTGATACAAGCTGTTTATCAGCGTAGGTTCTCTGTAACATTGTGAGGTCATTAGGATGATGAAAAGCGATGCTTTGGAACAGCATATCATTCTCAAAATGAGTTGCTGTAAAACTTGAAGTGCCTGGCGGAAGTGCTGATTAGTGATTTTGGAAAGGCAAATATCTGTATAAAGAACAAAATGAGAACAAATTTCATACTCACTGGTATTTGATCTTTTCAGTCTTGACCTTGATGTTTTTCAGCATAATGTTTTTGGTGTATTCTCGTCCCGGTTCCCATCGCTGCCATACCAGTTCTTCATTCACCTCGATCCCGTGTTCCCGTACTTTTCCCGCAGGAACTGGCGGCTCCTTCCAGCCTTTGGGTTGAATGTTATGATACTTTTGTCGACTGACTTCAAAGTTTGGCGGTCTTGCTATGGATACCGACGGCATTTTTCCACTTTTTTTTTTTT